>JAOTQG010121824.1:0-10628 GCA_025631175.1 Iris virginica | reverse complement strand
GGGAAGAACAGTACATAAACAAAATTTGTTTTTGTTTTCCTTGCGCGAGAGGAAGCGAAGGATGAAAGAAGAGTTATTCTTCTCGATCCCTAGATTGTGGCGGTTACTGGTGGATTCAGTTTGCCTGTGAAAGTTGGTTTAACATTGGTGTACTCGACTTTTGCAGCTCCTTCAGGTCCATTGTATTTCAAGTCGATGTCCCCAACTTGCACATCTTGACATGGTACACCAGCACTGCACCTAAGCTTTACAGCCAACTGAGTTGCCGAAGTGCCTCTGATGTTCTTGAAGCTAAGTTTGCTCAGCTTAACCAGTGAGGGTTTCTGCCATACGTACCCGAGAAATAAAATGTAACTCCAAATCAGAAGGTATTAATGTTAGATTATTTGCTAATTTGACATCGTTAAGAAAACAGAAACTTACTTAGTCAACTTGATCAGTCATGTGAGATATAGGTACGTACCTCTTTCACACATTTGTTGTATGGGCAGTAATCTTGTTCAATATGGACAGGATTTTGAACGTTATCCATGATAAGATGCTCGAAATGAACATCAGTAACAACTCCAGGATGAGAATTTGGCCATGTTTTGATTCTCACGCCATTGGTCGTGTTGTGAAAGGTGCAATTCTTGACAAAAATCCCCACCACATCCTTTTCACCAGGGCTCCTACCTAGACTTCCGATGCTGATGCCATGGCCTGGTCCACAAGTGACGTTCTCAATGTGCAAATTTACAGTGTCATCACCAATCGAGATACAGTCATCTCCTGTTCCTATGACTGAGTCGATGACTTTCACGTCTTTAACTCGTGCAATATGGATTCCATCAGTATTTGGGCTATCTCCCGGGGCAGAAATGGTGAACTTAACGAATGTAAGGTTGTTGCATCCATTTGTATTCACATGGAAATTCTTACTATCTTTAGAAGTTATGCCAGTGATGGTCGAGTTGGTGAGAAAGTTCAAGCTTAGATTCTGCAAGTTTTACAAAATACTCATTTAGTTTGTCTAATGAAGCTGTAGAGGAACATGGAAATATGTATATATAATAAATACATGTATCTAATTATACTTACATAGCCAAGTTTAGGGCAGTTTTTGTTTTTGTGACAGTCATTCATTTTCCAAGCAGCAGCTCCACCTTGCCCATCCAAAACACCAGATCCTGATAAGGTGAAGTGATCAACGTAGCTCACGGTGATCCATTGCTTGCCATCTGGGATCTTCCTTGGATCAATGGGACCTTTCAAGGTTCCATCAATCTTAACCTCAATTGGAGCTTTACATTTGCCTTTCAACTCCAACACATTCAATTGATAGGTGCCTGGTGGAACCACAACTGTACTCGGACTTGTCGCGCTGCATGCCAGTTTCCATGCACTTAAAATGGCCTAATCAATCAGAAAGAAAAAAATGTAATCCACATGATCGATATTGAAATAGATTCATTTCATATATATACGCAATCTTAAGATCGATGATGAGTAGTTATTTCACCTGACTAATCTCTGCACCAGGTTTTGCTCCAAATTTTCTAACATCAAACACTTCAGCTTGTGCTCGCATGAATAAGAACAAGAGAAAAACACATGGGACATATCTTGCGATCATCATGTTTTTCTTCGTATTCTTATTCTTGAGCTTAAGCCGATTCTGATTGATTATGACAGCCAATATAATTTAGAACCTATTTATAATTCAAGGATTTCCACTCTTCCAGCTAAGTATAGGGTCTCCCAAGGTTCCCGGGCAAATGTAGGTTCATCCTTTGAGGTATTTCTCCTACAAAACAAGTACACATACCAAAATTCGTTGAGAAATACCGAATTTCATGGTATTGCATTTGTGATTCTACCCAATTCAGCTCACCCCACAATTTAGGCCCTCCACTAATTCGTTTTCCTTATCAAAGACAAAGGACTTTTCAAGCAAAGTAACTAGAGGGCTACCGATATATAAGGCGAAAAAACCCACAAGATAGCTTTGGTCTAATCCCTCCATATATTGTGGTTGGCTTTGGCAAGTGATTGTGTATCAATGTCCGTCTGTTGTTCATTTTATATTAACATAGGAAAAAAATTACAAATAATTAACAAAAATAAATTACACAAAATGAAAATAGTAAGGAGTACGTGACACAACTGTTGAACCTGGCGTTGAGACGAGGCATGGCTTGTCCGCTCTCTTTAAGGTGATTTACGACACTGTACATGGAGAGTCCAATGCTCGATTGGATGCAGCTAGCGGGGCACGAACGAACGAGCCAAACCTACACGGTGTTGTTCGCAAAGTCCACTTGGAGAACCCGAGCTCGGTCAACGCCCTTCCTTGCCCAAAAAACCACCACTTAATGCACTTTACATAGTATGTTGAGTGTTGATAGTAATAACATTTCTCCACAACTTGCTGCTTTGATAGAAGTGGCAATTGGGATGATCATTTCTGTCTACTACCATGCTAACCGGCCATACAAGGCCTAATATGCGCGCCCCTACTTGTGCTGTTGTGCATGATTACTTAACACCACATTAAGGCACATCAATAGTAGTAATTTTTAACACATTTAATCATCAAATTATTTCGGCAAATCCCAACCAATAATGTGCTTTTGACCGTTCAAGCTCTTCTTGTTCTTTCAAGGGCTTCCCATTTTCTTTTTCTGGCTTATTTCATCTATATGTGTAGTCTAGGTGGAACATGTTCATTGTCGATCGAATCCCGGCTGAAGTTGGTGCTTCTGCTGTATTTGAGATATCAAACTTTGACCAAACATTCTGTTGATTTTGTTGTTGATTTGTTGATTTTTTTTTCCTGTATATTTAGCATTTTTCTTGCATAAATAATAATTAAAACTACCTTAAAGGAAAAGTGATAGTGGGACTAGGCATACATGTATTTGACATAATTTTGTCTTGTGTAACATATGATCATCTTTCCTTTTAATTATTTTGTGAGCTTTAGCCTCCTTAGCCCTCTTGAGGATTAGTAACAACAATGGGGGTCCTCACAATATAACGAGAACTTCTCCAAATAATCGAACCAGAAACCAACAATTTTGACATGGGGTTTGCCTTCACCACAATCTTAAAGCTCCTCTTCTGCAGGCCTCCTGTGAAATACAAGCTCATGGGCTTAACACTGATCTCAACCCCTGCTGGTGCTGTGATAGTTGCATTATACACAGACTGAGCAGGCCCCACATTGGTGACAGTCCTTCTGAAAACACCGACGGTGGGCCCCATCTTCTTGCTGCTCAATGTAAGTTGCATGGTGGGATAGTTGATGGCATCTTCACCAGCAAGTGCAGGAAGGAAGTGAGAGCAGCTAATTTTTGTGCCGATTAAGGAAGCGAATGAGGAACCATTAAAGCCTTCATGGCAAAGAAATTGAAGGTATGAGATGGCATCCATGTCGTAGATTAAACCAGGGCTTAATGCTTTGCTTGGATGGAGTTGACCAGCACCATAGGCAAATTCAGCATCAGGGTTCAGTCTTGAGCTCATTGGTGTTGCTTCAATCAAGATTTTGCATCAAAATCAAATAAAAAATGTCAAAAGAGGTGCACTTGTAGCAGTGTTAATTTCAATACCTATTCAGATTTGAGTATTGCTAATGTGATAGAGTACTCACAAATAACAAACAGAATCTCTCCAAGTTATATACTGATGACTAGTGAAAATTTTGGTCAATGTGTGACTAGTGATTCTAACAATCCGAGAATGGAACCTCTGTTTTTCAACTAATGAAATGGATTTTGAATCCAAGAGATTTTGTCGGCAAATGCTATTAGCGCTCCCCTTGTCAGTTGTCAACCAAGCCAGTCATTCATGAATCCGTGAATGTTGTTTATCATATTCCATGGATATGAATGTATGGTCGAAAGTGGAGTGTTAATATGGTGGTGCCTGATTCCCAATCCATTTTGTCCTAGCATCAGTCTTCAGGGTTACTCATGACCATGTAAGGAGTAACAAGAAAAAAGAGAACAAAAAAGAAATGGCGAGATATTATCATTAATGTACCTGTTGTCATGATAGCAGATTTTATGGCGGCTGGAGACCAACTGGGGTGGAAGGATTTGACATAAGCTGCAACACCTCCAACGTGTGGGCATGCCATGGAAGTACCGGACATGACGGTGAATTTGGAGTGCTGAGTATCGCCTTTTAGCCCGGTGAGTGAACGCAATGGGGTGTACGACGCCAATATATCTACCCCTGGCGCGGCTATATCAGGCTGCTCCACGTTGTTCATAAGCAATACAAATTGAAGAAAAACCAAGTTAAGGATACACAAAGGGCTGCTTACATTGTAAATTCTCATTCAATTAAGAATCACTAATCTGTTTTCAGCCTTACTGATGAGAGTCACAAGAATGAAATGAATTCATATATTTACCTTAAGGACATGTTTTGTTCCTGGATTTGGGCCACGAGATGAGAATGAAGCAATGAAAGGTGCAGGAATTTTCACTTCTTCTGATTTGTATATCACTGCTGATGGTGACCTGCAGTTCAAACGTTTTCATGTTCTGTTTCTAGTATATTCATAAGACAATTAAACTCGCACAATTGAAAAAGTTATCAACATTTGATCATTCAGGGCACATATAATGGTATTCCAGGCAAAAAATTTGGCGCCTCTCTCTACGAGACCCTACAGTTATCGAGGTCTGAAAGGCCCAAGGGGGTCATAAGTCTGGTCTGCAAACTAGTATCGGGCACATGTGCCTCTTTTCGTACTTCTCACATAGGCATCCGTTCTGTACCAAAGCAATGAGCATGAATCTGACACCCATGCAAATAGGCAGCTAGCCAAAACTGGAATTATATATATATATATATATATGTTAAAGTCTGGGGTTCCATCTCAAAACCAATTGAGAATGAGCGGATTAGCCCGATATCCCGATATCGTGGGCCGTTTGGCTCATACGTGTAGAGTCTGCTCTGATACCATGATAAAGTCTGGGGTTCCATCTCAAAACCAACTGGCAATGAGCGGAGTAGCCCAAAATCTTTATTAAGTGATTGTGCGGCTAGTTTATTCCCAATGTGGGATAATGTCTCAATAATATATATATATATATATATAATTATATATATATCTCAAGATTCTTGGGGGCAACTGCCTGAGTGAACCTAAATGGATATTGATGTACTGGTACAAGTAAAGTTAATACCTAGTGGATTGTACATATTCTCTGATGGACTCGCCAGTGGTGGAGTTCACCATGGTTGCAGGAGCCATGAATATCTGAGCAGTATCGAGAAACATATCACTTTCGATGATAGTACCAATCCCTCCAAGTCCTTTGATGACAGAGTCAACCCCCCATGTTGATAGCTTGCAATGCACTAACTTTCCCTTCACCTTATTAGGATCCAATGAATCTTCATTACAGTACCTATAAATAATTGACAGAAAAGGCTCGTCATTTTCCCGTGCCCAGGTTACATGCTTTTGTCGGAAAAAGAAGGCAAAAGATTTTTAGCTGAAAGTTGTAGGACATTATGGCAAATTTGTTTTTAAAAAAATGAACTTTTCTTCAAACAAATGGCTCACTAAAACAATAAGCATAAAGTACAAAGTAATGGTGTCATACCCTGCACTGTCTTTGCTTTCAGAACTCTTGGCAACATCGTTTCCTATGGCAATAGGGTACAATTTTTCCTTTGGATCAAACCCATCCACTCCAACTCCCTGCACAATCATACATCCCTTAATTACAAGAAGTTTCATATAATTTGCCTCTGTCGATATTTGAATATCTGAGCTCTTCCATAACTTCGTAACGAGATAAGGTCGATTTATAACTTTCTTTTACTGTTCAGTAGACCCATAATCAAACTTGACACAACAGAATTGTGTGAAGGTGAAAACTTTATTTGAAAACGTGGTAACAAATGTAAATAGAGATCACTATTCGCCCACGTAATAGCTAGTTTTGCAGTAGTGATAGTTATATGCAAGTAATTAGCATGACTTGTATCCATCAATATAGAACTTACCCAAACATTCTTTCCATTGCCCAGTGTAACTTTGCTCCGGAACTGACGATCAATGGCACTAGCTGCAACCGTCAAAATCCATGGTGCATGGTTTGACACACCACCTAAGCTAGGTCCATCATTCCCAGCCGAAGCCACTGTGATAATTCCATGTCTCATGGCATGAAAGGCTGCTATGGAAATAGAATCTGTCACATAACTACCAGTAAGCCCGCCAATTGAGATTGATATAACATCGACACCATCGTGTATGGCAGCATCAAATGCTGCTAAGATGTCCATGTCAGCGCAACCAAAACTCGCCCAACAGACCTTGTACATTGCAACTCTAGCCGATGGCACAGCTCCACGTGATGTGCCTTTGGCTAGGCCATAGAGCTGTGCATTTGGAACTAGGTTTCCAGCTGCGGTTGAAGATGTGTGGGTCCCATGGCCGTCGATGTCGACCGGAGATAATATGTCATTGGGGTCTGAGATATTATCCAACTTGAAGTATTTGGCCCCAATAAGTTTGCTTTAAGACCACATAAAAGTTGGTAAGTTAAACTATATGTATAATCTTTGAACATAGACTATAAGCTTTGGGTTTTATGAGATACTATCACTTGGTAAAGTGAAAAAATATGGAGAAGACAAAGGAGGAAAGAAGATTGAGCTATAAAATGAAATTAAAATGGAAATATAATTACTTATTGCATCCTGAAAAATTAAGAAAGTGATCACAGGACCCCTTCCATTTTGCTGGTGGTGGACCAAATCCATCATCTTTAAAGCTTTCTGATTGTGGAGTAGTCCCTGGCAACCCAAAAGCAAGAGTTTCTGAATATAGTGCATTTTGTTATCAAAACTTTCTTTTAGAAAAATATGACCGAAAATGAAATACTTAAATTTACCTGTGTCTAGTAGACCCACAATAATGTCACTCTCCCTTTTCTTTCTTCTAGCTGTTGTAGGTAATCCAATAAAATCCCATGATCTTGTGGTATGAAGCTCACGATACTGATTCGGAAGAACAAAAAGCACCTCATCCATCCCTACAATTTCAAAGAGAAATTCGACAAAGGATATAATCATTATACAAGACATTGTTAATGCTTAAATATTGCTGTAGATATGACTATAAACAAGTGTACGTACTGGACAGCTCGTTCGCTTCATGTTCAAATAGCTTTGCTGCAAATGCATTAAAGCTTTTGGTATAGCTATAAACAAGGGAACTCCTCGCTTCAAGCTCACTGTTTCAAGATGAAAAGCAAATTTAACTATTCTTGCAAGTTTTGACTTCCTAATGCATAAGAAAGTTGCTATGTTGCATTGTAATTTTCATGCTAATCAGTAACTCTTTTTGTACATGTATTTCAATCTCATTGAATCAAGTTAATGTTACTCTGTGCTACTATAAAATGTAGTGCATAGGCACGCTCTTTAGCCCGCACGCACCACATTATACATTCACATATGCAGAGCAGACATTGAGATAAAGAGATGGGAGTCCAGTAACCTTCCCTTCAAGATGGAGAGGATATGGATATGTGTTTGAAGCTTTAATTCTTCATTGTCTGGATGATCACTCAAGAAAACAATGAAAAAATCCTGCAGTTATACATAAATGATCATATAGTGCCTATAGTATGTTATATACATATGATAAAGTGGATAAGACTATAACAGATACATTAGAAACTAGAAAAAACCTTTTGTAATTCTCCTTTTACTGCTATCATCAAACAAAGAAAAAGAAGAGAACAATAATTCATTAACATCTTTAGATCAAGTTGACTTTGCACAGAACAATCAATTTACAGGACTTCTGAGCATATCTTCTTCTATAAATAGAAAGTAATGAAAGATGGCAACAGCAACATCATGAACAGAAAAGTAACTTTTACTTAACTTCTTAGTTTGAGCTATAAAGATTAGGGTCTCTAAGGGGAAACCTTGAAAGAAAGATAACAAGATATTTTGTTTTCTTCTTCTGTTGACAAAGAAAGATAAGGAATAAGGGCAGGAATTCTGTTTCCTCAAGGGCTTGAGCTCTTTTTTAGAATACATGATGATGTGCTATGCCTAACAACTTTGGACCACCACACATTAATTCATGTGCTCATAAACTCATTTTGTGCCCTTTTATTTGAGCTGCAGATCTTGTCATAAACTCATTTGCTTATGATACAGAGTACGCGTTCGCATATTAAAATGCATTTTGCTCCAATCTCCAGGACATAATTATAAATAAAACATAGCTTACATTTGAAATTGTGTCTTCCCCTGATAATTAAGTTAAGAGCAAAGAATTTTTAGGGTATCAATGTGTAAAGTATACAAAAGATTAGCAGTAAAGTTATTTTTGAGACTTGGTTGGGAATATTGTCATTTTTAAGTTAAAAGTTAACTAGTGTCTTATAAAAAAAAAAAAAAAAATGAGGCTATTACATGAAAGAAACCCTTACTTGGATTCCAATGCAAGTCTGGTCCCATTTTCTATCACTTGCAACTAGCAAATAAAGATGGTAAAAGTTTCTTGAAGACTAGAGTTGTTGAGCTAAAAGTATTCTCAACATTGGTATCCAATAATCAATTATCTTTATCCACTTGATTAAGCTTTCACCAAATATTTTAAAATTTTAACTTCTTGTGAATTTATAAAAGTTGTCATTGAAACTTTACTTTTCATTCATACAATAAATATGTTAAATTACAATTTAAGAATGTATTATATTGACTTTTCATAAGGGGCAAATGACACTGATCATCTTGGGATGGGGAAATACAATTTTACATGATAGCAATTAGCAAGCATGCAATAAAGATTAGGCAACAATGAACTGACCTCATCCAATATTCGGACACCCCACCCAATTTTTAAAGATTTCAAATCGTGGCTGAACCACCATTGCACGAAGACGCGGCAAACAAGCCCTATTCAGCTTGGTCTGGGTGCTTTAGCTTACACCCCTCCCTAATCAAAAGAAGCCCAACAGCTAGTCATTTATGAGGATCTAGAAATGCTGCAGCAACAAAGTTTCTCACGATGTTGCAGCGGATGGCTTGGATGCGCCGGCTACGTTGCCCCAAAATCTTAAAAATCAAATTAATGATGAATTCCAATTTTATCCCTCGAACAATTTCTAGCCATTGGATTAAGGCAAGGGTGATGTTACGTGCACACTCCATTTTTGATAAATCTAGACTATTTTTTTTATTTTCTTAAATACAATTACTATAATATCCTTATAAATAAAAGATATGCTAACTGAGCTGCCTTTGATAGTGCAGCAAAAGGGAACTTCGGTTGACAGTGGGAATGTGTGGGTGAAGCTGGTAGAAGGAAGGCTCAAATGCAATGTTGATGGAGCTTCTTTCGCAGCTGAATGGAGGTGTGGAGTTGGAGCGGTGGTTCGAGATTCACACGGTATAGTGAGGGCAGTTTTTTACAAAAACCAAGTGGAGGAGCATGAAGCTAAGGTGGTGGAAGCAATGGGTCTCCAAGAGGCATTGAGTTGGGTCAAAGAAGGGGGCTTCACCGACCGACGTCAACTTCGAGCTTGATACGCAAGTAGTGGTTCAAGCAGTGAAAAATAGATATTGTGACGATTCTCCGTTTGGCGATATTATCAGGGAATGTTGTTCTTTGTTGGTAGAGGTCTCTAATTCCTCTATTTTGTTTGTTAGACGATCAGTGAATCGGGCGGCGCACAAATTGGCTAGAGCCTTCGTTCCAATGACTGATTGTGTTTGTTGGAGAGAATCCATTTACTTTCTTCTTCATGATGTAATTGACGCTATTTCTATCTAATAAAATCGTTTTGTTGTTCAAAAAAAAAAAACTCTCTAATATTAAATACACACTCCCATGATTAACAATTCTCATCATGCGTTCAGAGAACTTGAGGACTTATACACCTTTGAATTAGCTTCAACCATTGGCGAATTCCTCCAATTGGCATTGGCTCTTCCTCTCCAATATATACACATCCCTCCTACAAATACACCGATTTCCAGCAATCATATACAATAAACAGAGTCCAAGTGACGAATGTAGAAAGAGAAAACAAAAATAAGGCAATAATCTGCGTTCAGGTGCCACATTGTTTAACAGATTCCATAACTCAGGAGCAATTGGTATATTAATCACATTTAGTTATAAAAGATGCACAAACAACATAATAAAATGAATAAGAGCACATAGGCGCTCCATGCTAGGAGCGCATAGGCGCTCCATATAATTTCTATATATTAAGCGTTGTGCGCTTAATGATAGGGATCGCTAATTTTGTCCCACTCTCTCCACCTTATTTATTTAACTCTAACTAATTTCTAAAATTTAGGGATTGATATCTTTTTGTTCTTAATTCCTAAAATAGTCGTGTAAATTAATCAAACTGATTCCTAAATTCATGAAACTATAACTTATTTTCTCTCTATTTCATTATAATTGTAGATTTTTTTTAATATCGAAAATTTAATTCGAAAAAAAATCATATTTCTGCGATTATTCCACTAATAAACATGAACAATAGATTTAATGAATATCAATGTTAGTCCCACTGGAAAGAAAATAAGCTAGAGGGGGGGGGGGTGAATAGCTTATTTTAAAACTTAAAACTGATTTC
>JAOTQG010121813.1:0-10628 GCA_025631175.1 Iris virginica | reverse complement strand
GAGAGAGAGAGAGAGAGAGAGAGAGAGAGAGAGAGAGAGAGAGAGAGAGAGAGGGAAAGGAGTTGGAACTTTGGTTAGCTTAAAACATGGCTCAAGGGGGAGACATGAGAAAGATCGTGGAAAAGCATAAAGAAAAGGAGGGGGAGAGAGAGAGAGAGATGATTTGGAACATAGGTAAGCTTAAACCTTCGTCGAAGAGGGTAAAGATACAAATGAAAGGGAAAAACCGGTGACAAAAGCTGTAATAGTGAGGATGAGAATGAAAGATGAGGGCTTTCACTCGAGGAGATGTTCTACAGGCTTAAGCAGCAAGCAACACAAAAAGTCAAATATTCACACCATCATGCCAAGATCTAGGTCTGGGTCAATTCCTGCAATGAGACCCCTATTGCAGGGGGTCCATTCACCTTGCAGAAATATGAGAGAGATAACTCCAAGCTGAACTGGCGAAGGGAGAAAAATGAGAAGGGCATTAGACCCCTAGAATGAGTGGTTCCAGGAAGAGAGAGCATTTGTAGAAGAAAAAGGGTACTGAGTGCATTTATAAATTGATAATGGCCGTGGCGGTGGCAAGTCGTAGTAGCAGTTAGGGATACATACTGAGCACAGTAATTTAAGGCTTCCACCCCAATCACGATATATTCTATTTCCGTCTACATGATACCATTTTCATGAATAAATAAATACAGATTAAATTAATGCAAATTAGCTTGACAGCAATATACAACGTTCATATATTACAACCATTACAAATGAGACAAAGAACAGATGCAAACATTGGGTCGAGGCAAAATATACATTTATCACTCGTTTGATCTTACATTTAAGACACTTGAGCGATAGAAGTCTCACCATCCAGCCAGGACCCTGGAAACAAAAGTTGCAATCGCCTGTGCAGCTTCATCTTCTGCTTGTTCACGAGTGTACCCACTTGATTCTAGATGTTTCTTCCCGATCTGGAACGAGTGATCACCAGCTTCAAGCACATGCAATGCATTTACTGCTTGCATCTTCCTCCTAACCATCTCCAACATGTCCAACGGGCAGAATCCATCTTTGCTGCCCTTTGTGAAAGAAAATCATCTTCTGGTAAGCATCATTTGAGCAAATAGAAAAAAGAAATGCACGGGAATTTCATGACAAGTATCAGCAGTCAACACATGAAAGAATCAGTTGTATGGTGAATCAGTCAAAATCAACAGAGCTCTTCTTCCAACAATTTCCTTCGTTTCACTGAAGTTTCAATTTTAGGACCATTCACTAAAGCAGTCTCGTTTCAAAAATTAGGCAAATATGCTTTTATGATTTCTTTTACTCTCTTTTTTCTTTGGCCTTAAATATCCGGTTTCCGGTCACCTCATTGGGCACCTACTAATCCCGATTCGAGCTGTGCAGGAGCACAAGGGCAGTAAAGCTCACCCTATCAAGTTTTAACGCAGCCGCAAGGGCCCGAACTCGAGCCCCTGGTTAAGCTAGAACATATTTGCACACTTGTTGGTTGGGGGGTATATGAGAATTACTTTAATCCTTAAACTATTTGACTTACAAAGTGGGCTCTTTGTGAAAAACCTTTTGAGTACTACAGTATGTAATTAGGAGAAAATTAGAGAAAGAAAAGATGTGGCAGATATTTCTGTAACATAATGGAGGTGAAGAATGCCCAACACTGATCCAATCATCCAAGGTAAAAGCACAAATTTGCAACAGAATTAGAGGGATTGAAACACCAGGCTAAAACGTCAAAAACTGAAGTTTTCTGTGGCTTTCCATAATACTAGCAGTAGAGTTCAGTTTGCAATCAGGTACAACAGCCGCATAGGCTGCCCAATTCATTAAATTTTACGAATTACTTGAACAAAATTATAGTGCTTCACCTGTACAAACATAGTAGGAACTGTTAGTTGCAAAAGGGTTTCATCTCGAAGAGCTCCATTCGTACCCTGTAAGATTATGAAACAGAATCAAAATCAAGACTCCAGTCCTCCACAAGCTGTTTTCTACCGAAATGATTATGCAGTACAGGTATAACCAACAGCTGACCGATGGAGAGGAGTAAACTAGCAAAACTTTTGGACACCACGGAGCTGAGCATATATATGTACCATAAATCCCCTTCAAAGATTGAATGAGGCCAAAACATCGAAAGTCATTCTTATTGAATCGTACGAGTTAAATGAAATTAACAACACTACCTAACTAAGGGTACATGGCAGTTCCTACCAAATATAGTGCATTTTCGACAACTCATAACTTAATAACAGTTTTTTAACAAAACTTTTGTTTGTTAGATACTTTCTGAGAAGGCAATAACTTAAGGGATGCTAATAAAGACATCACAAATGACTGGTAGAGCCTGCATATTCAAAAAATAAGAACGTGAACTTTCAAGCATATCAGATTTCCAAAAACAATGTGAACACACAAGTATATCAACTTTTGATACTCAACCGGAGCGAGGAATTCAGAGAAAATGATTGCAGTGGAGACCAAAGGATTGGTATAAAGAGCTCCAGGAATATACAACACAAGATCAAATAGTGGCAAACCTTTAGTGGGTATCCTAGGCAAACAACAGCTGTAGCACCAATATCTTCTTCAGCAGCAACCATGCAGCTAACCCTGCAGGGAAAAATAGAACCCTTTCATATAGAATTTAGTCCTCATTTTCCTTTCAACAAATTTCCCACGACATACACACACATGCAAAACACATATTTGTACATATGCACACACATGCACATCTAAAGAATATGTATGTGTGCTTGTGTCAAAAGTGCATAAAATTATCTTAAAACTTCACTCAAGGATCTCACTTAGGGGGGTGTTTGATAGCATTGATTGGGCATCTGAATGGCTACATGTGCATACTTGGTACCCACCTAGATCATTCAGCACATTTGATAGCAACCTCTGATTTATCACAAGCAGCTCTTAACAATCAAGCCCAAAACTGAATGCTAATTCGATCAGAGGTCATGCTGAAGAGGTTTAGGACCAAATTGTCCCTAAATAAACTACTAAATCCCCCCCCCCCCAACCCTCCAATACAACCATTATTTGTCCGGATGTTGCTAGCACTTCAGCTACCAAATAAACATACATGTTCAGTAATTCAGGGGTCAGTATTGGAAAGCAGTTCATTCATTCATATGTTATTACAATAGTTATCAAATAAACTTATTTGTTCAGTATTCAGTATTTAGTCTTCGAACATGACACTTGATATATTCAAATCATTCGGACTTCAGAACTTTATTCAGTGTTCAACATTCAGATCTTATTCTGACCAAACACATCCTGAGTCGTACTTGGGAATGCACATATGTTTCTTTGAAATGTCCACAAATATCATGTTAGTAACACGACATAAAATAAGCATAATTCTTACTCTACATAAAACGTTGGATTACAATGTGTATATTTAACACTCCCTTCTCTCGGGGGGGGGGGGGGAGAAGAATCTTATCAGACAAGTTAAATTTAACAATGTGTATAGCGTATATTTAACTTTAACTCTCTCCCCCCGCCTCCCTCCCTCTCCTCACACATACATGCAGGTGTATCTTGCTCATATCACTGTATTTGTTAATAAATTCATGTTCAGCATAATCCTTCACAAGTAAAAAAAAACGTTAAAGTCAATTTGCACAATCTGGAGAGTGACCATCATGCCGCATCTGACAAGCTATCTACTCCTAAAGGATGATAAACCCAGCCTCCCCTTTCCGATTGTTGCATACATATTCTTCTTTTTAGTTGATTCCTGCTTATGGTCAAGGCTCAATTTAGCTACTACCAGCACTATGACTTTTACACGAATAAATAGAATGGAGCAATATGCAGTGGCGTAGTCATGCATACTACAAGAGGATCACCTCAACTCATTTAGGATGACCCGCTTTAGGCTTGAGAAACTGTCATTTCACTACCTTCAGAGTCAGATTTTTATTTTATTTTTACATTTTTTTCTACTACAAATAGTATAGTTACCATAACCTCCTGTATTTTAGGAAAAAGTTGCACGATATAATAATCTTGACCCGCCACTGATCTTGACACCATTCAAGCCAAATCTCCCTTAAAGTCATATTGACATTGACCCACTTCCAACAAAATCCTAGCTTTCTCACCCACTACATGCTGCTTTGATATAATCAAAAGACATGAAAAACGCTTTGCACCATATCTTTCACCCTAAAAATTTAATTTCTACAATAAACAAGAGCATCTAGAAAAATTACCAACCAGTATACTCCCACAAAGGAATAGACATGGAATTGCTTCAAATGCGATGAATCAAAAACTAATAATTACAAGGAATTTATTTTTGATGATTTCCATGTATATCGAGAATGTAATGATAACATGCAATTGACTTTGCAGATACTGAGCAATGTGATTTAAGATACTATAGTATGAACATCTTCCAGAACTCAAGAGAAAAAAAAGAGAATCTGAAATTCCAAAACTAACACATTTAAAGGATATACACTTTCACTGGCATTAATATGTGTAGATGTTCTTCCTACTGAACTGTTCAAGACTTTACCTTGAACCCATGGATTTCCCGGCCAGAATCAGAGGATGTCCAGGGTACTTTGCAATAGTCTTTTTGACAACATCTACATGATACTCAACCAACTTTTCTGCTTTGGGAGGAGCCTTTCGCCTACCAGATATGTCTGTCAAGTTTCAAGTGGATCAAAGTCTTGACTCCTCTAAACGGCCAATAAGCAGTTTTCATCAGAGTTACCGACAGTTATAATTGATTAACACAGAAGCATCAGAAGTCGGAACCGACACTTCAAATGATTGAACAGTATAGGATACCAATATTCCAGTATCATCGTGAAAGAATATACTTGACACATGAAAACCAAAGCATGCATTCAAATTATGATGAAACTCACATGGGTAGTCAAAAGCTACTATATCAACAGGATTCAATGCCTTGAGCAACAAGTTCCTCCATCTGCAAAAATCTAAAGCCATGAGTTTGGGGCCAAGCCTTTAAGCACGATAGACAATAGTCCCTGTTTCACTCTTGTAACTCCAAAATTGTCTCTTCTCTATTAAGATATTAAGAAATACTGAAGTTTTAAAATTACAATTGATAATATTGTAGAAAGTATAGCATACTTGAGTGGAAAATTAAGGAAAATACAAAGCCAGTAAGTGTCCACAATTGGCCATCAACATTCTTTTTCCTCTCCAAAATAGGTTCCTAGTGCTACCAAGTGGTTAATCCCACCCCAAAAAAGATATATCCTCAGCACAGGAAGTAAATCCATTTTATGCATGGACAATCAAGTTTAAGGGGAGCTCACATTCTTATACAAATACAGCCCCAACAAAACAACTTCCTTTAAAACACATGCCAAACCAAACCTATATTCAAATGAAAAGTGTTTTAAGATTTTAACTTTAAACTTCAAGACTTGAAGAATATGAAACTCATAATGCCCACCCACCCACCCAGGCTTATACAATAAATCACCATTTCCACGATTGTAGTTTTAGTTGAGAAACGAGTGTATACCTTTCTTTCTGGAACTGAATGTCCTGACAACTTGCTTTCTTTTCCTATTTTGATATTTAACACTATCTAGAAAATTACCGTGTAGGTGCTTATTAACTGGCTTTCTTAATATACGCCCACACACCCCAAAAGAAAAAAAAATTGAAGAAGAAGAACAATAAGTCATGATCATTGGTTCCTCAACACCCAACAAGTCTTCTTTCCTCTTCGAAATGTTACATATAAAGAATCTTTATGGAAATTCCCATGATTCCCTTGTATATGAAACGCAAAGATGTTTACATAAGAAAATTAATGAAACTTGTAAATATATGAATTCCTAGTTTTAATGCAAGAGTCGTTCCTTCCAAGTAGTTAGTTCAAAAAAATGTGTGATGTGTTGAAAGTTCAGTTCTTCCAGTTTATCGTTGCGTCTGATTAACATGAAACTGTGTTTCCATTCTACATGACAATTTTTGTAATACTAGTATATGCAAATGATTTTTAAAGGAGATTGCAGTTTGCAACCTCCATCCAAAACCAAGGAGTCAAAATATTCTACATGCTTTAGCATCATATCCACCCTTAACATTTTTCACTAAAACTAAGTACATTCATTAATATGAGCAACTTTATATTTTACAAAATCCAGGAAGGCAGGAAAAGATTTGAAAAATAGGGATCTCTTTTTCGTCTGAACACCCACAGTGCATAAATGGAGTAACCTTGGCAATTTATAAGTCCACACATTATTCTTAAAAAAGAAAAACAAAAATATAAATAAAAGAGCAAATGTGGAGAAAGATAGTGAGTAATAGCAACTCTTTTGTGGGGTCAAGGAAGAAGAGGTAGTATCTTATATATTCGGCTAGCTAAAATGTCAATTTTCTAAACAGAAGAGAGGGAGTACAAAACTGATCCTTTTTCTGCACAAATTATATTTTAAAATGACTTTTAAATTCACCTGGCCATTAGTACTCTTTCCATCCTAAGAGTACCACTTTTTTAAATATTAGTACCCAAAAATAAGGCCCTAAATGAGTGTTAAGGACTCAACTGTTATATGAATTACAAACTTTGCACATCAGCGCACGATAATCATGATGCCTCAATGCCCGCTTACAAATATCCAACATTGACAGTTAGGGCGCACATGTTGGTAGTAAAATTGGTCAAAGAGTAAACAACAGTAAGCACATAACAAAATAAAAACCTGACCCTCATTAAGAGACAGGAATACTAAATACTAGCAAAATCAGCATATTTGATCAACAAATGTACGAGAACACAGATTGGGAAATGGAAAAAAAGCGCAGTATAGAAGACCTAATCATCCATTCGGAAGAGGAAGGAGCACCGGCCCCGTGAGCTAAGACGATCACCGGCGAATTCTTTTTAATCACCGACGAGGTCCCACCGCCGGCTCGACTACTCATTGTTGTTGCTGTTGCTGTTGTTGGTATTTCTTGGCTTTCTACGTCGCTAGTGCGCCTACGCTTTGTGGAAGGTGCTGATACCATTGCTGAGCACAGCTGGTCCAGAGTGTAGTGGAATTGAAAATTTAGGGGTGACGTAAAACCCTAACTCGTGTTTAGAATTTTCTCGCGCCAATTGTTGGGGGAAGTGCATTCAGAGAGAGAGAGAGAGAGGGAGGAGGAGGAAATGAAAATGGGTTGGGCTTAATGGCAATGCATGTAAAGGGCCTCATTTAGACTCGTTCAAGGCCCAACATTAAGGCTGAAAAGGATAGAGGTCCACTTTATTAACAACTATCAAACTCATTACTCAATTCTGTATATTAAAAAAAATTAAAAGTTTATCTACTTCTAGTACATTTTAAATTAACGATCCACAAACTCTTATCCACAAGAAAAAGTAGAAATTATATGGAGCACCTAGGGGCTTATTGTTAAGAGCACGAGCATTTTTTGAGACAAGTGTAATACACTTTCCTTAAATTAAGTGAAAGAGTAAAAAAAAAAAAGGAGCGTATATTTATAAAGCACACAACTGCTAAGTATAATACACAATTATACATAATACATATTTTTTAAAATATTTACTAATTTTAAAACACTCATGTACCTATTTTATCCCCTTTTTAAAATTATTAATGCTATTTTTTAATTTTACTTCAAAAATTAATAGACAAATTAAATTTATTTAAATCACATTTTACTTCCACTTTTATATTGTCTTCCTCAATAGATAAACTCTTGATTCCTTTATTAATAAACCCTTAATTCCTTGAAATACAAAATACTTCCAGGTGAGATCTAAAATCAACCTCAGATCATGTTTACGCAATTTGGCTATATGTTTGAAGCTATACCTGGAACAAGTAATTAACTGGGTACCCTATTTACCTATTCATCCATTGCATTTTCATATACATTGTACTATTACGCAGGTCATCCATTCACCCAAAATGTGATGGAAGATACGATATTGGCGATGCCAATGTCAACACATTTCATATAAAAGTGATTGAAACTTGAAATCAAATTCAAATTGATACACCGCTCAACAAGAGCAAGACCATGAGATGACGGATATAAAGTCAAAACAAGAACACATCAGAACAGCTAGGCCCAGAATAAAAACCGAAAAGGCACATTTCTAATTTTCTCTTGAAACAAAAAAATTGTATCTCACATAGAACTGTGCAGCAATTATTTGAAGTTATACCCCACATAAGCTAGAGTTTAAAAGTATTTACATTTTGTTAAATTTTGGATTATAAGAGAGAGCTAATTTTAAAAATATATTTATTTACAAATATATATTTGTGTATTGTATTAAGTATTTACAAAATTAATAATAATATTATTTTTTTAAAAGGGTATAAAAGTCTTTTTAATAAATATTATTTTTGTTACAAAATTATGTGTATTTGTGAGAACCTCGTTCTCGCGCCCTCTCTCGGTTTTGAGATGAATGGTCATCGGGCGTTTTTTGGTAAGAAACTAATATGTATGCGTGTTGGGCTTCTCTTTAGTGACCACTCATTTATTGAGAAAATGAGGGTCGCCACCTCCGTTTTTGTTTTAGGCTTCAGAAGCACAAGCCTTTGGGTTTTGAAGAGATTCTAAGGTCCGGGGGCTAAGTTACGGATTGGTAAGAAACGAATCACCCAATCCGCCCTAATTAAAGGTCTCTAAATGGTGTTCTAGCATGCATTAGTCTCTTAAGGTTGGTCAATGCTTCATGTATGTGCCATGGTGGTTAACCTGATGGGTGGTCAACTAGGCTCCTAGGCTAAGTCAAAAGCATGTGTTCATTGAAGTTGTCACAAGGCATGTTTGCAAGGAAGAACATATAAATCATGATAAGGGCAAAAAGACCATTACATAAAATAAAAAGGCAAAAATAACTCAATTATCATGGATAGAAGATAAAAATTATTATTATTTACATGTCATCCCTCAAATATCTCTTCATAGCTATTTGTGAGCTAGAAGATGACATTATCATTTATGAGATTTTTAATATTATTGAGGGAGTAAATTTCAAGCACATAACATGAAATATGAGCTAATGAACACATGAGATCAAAGAAGAATAAAGACAAAAGTGATTCTAATCACAAGATTGGAATGACAATTTGTATGTTCATTATGACAATCTCCTAAAGGAGAGAGACTCAAAAAGAGCTTCAAGAATACATGAGCCCTGAGAGGGGTGTGAGCCCTGAGAGTGGCAGCCCACTATCTAATTTGCTGTTGCTTTTGTCACTTAACCCCCTTAGCTCTGTTGACTTTCTAACGGCCGTTAGTCCTTCTCTTCATAAGATGTTCATTAGTTGCTCGGATGACTAACGGACCTTCACGACTTTTTCTCCAAATAATAAAAGGATTCTAAATATATAATTTTCAGCTCCAAAAGTGCAAAATTAATCAATTTAAGCTTCAAGTCCCTATAATCAACAAAAACACTAAGACACATATTAAATTACCATAAAATCCTCAAAATTAACATAACTTATGAATTGAAAAGAGCTCTAAATAAGTGTATAAAATACACTTATCAAACTCCCCCGAACTTAAGCTTTTGCTAGTCCCGAGCAAAAATTAAATAAAACACTACAATAAAACAGGACTCTAAAACAAAGACACTAAACTGACTCAACAAAACTGTGACCGACACTTCCTATGCTCCCAGGTACTCTCAAGAATGTTTATCACTTGACAGAAATCATAGAAATAACATAACTCACACATGCATCATCACCTCACATCATTGCAATCAAATATTCACCATGTGTGTCACAAAGTCAATGATACATATGAAAACTATGTAAATGTACACAACACACATCACCAAACATGAATTCACCTCTCACAGGATTCACTCAAAATTTGACACTCAAAGTGTTTAGGCTTTTCAAGAATCCTCTCAAAATGTCATCAATCATGCTATTGTTCGTAAGTTTGCCATTAACTAAACTGCATACTATCATGCCATGCAACAGTTGATACAAAAGCTGCAAAAAGGGTTGTAATGTAATGAAAATTGGGGTTGTAATGTGACGAAAGAAAGAGAGATAGACAAAGGCTAGAAACAAAAATATAGATCAAGTGAATATGAGATATCGAAAGTAAAGAGACTCAGCGAAAACCCACATGGCAATATGACAAAACGCCAACTGAAAACCTCTCAACATGTAATATCTCACTTATGGGTAAATATAAAGCTTGTGCCCCTCAAACTTACACTCTATCTCATATGAACAAGGCATTTCGCCTACTTTCTTCTTTCATCACAAAACAACATTTATTCTATATATTTTTTTTTCTTCTTCATATATTTTTCTTGTAGATATCCTTTTTTTTTTCTGCATTATTTTTTTTCCTTCTTTTTTTTTCAACTATATAGAGATGGTATACTACAATACAAACCAACTCCCAAAAATATCACATATATCCCTTAACAAATCACGTTCCCTCAAAACTCCCCCAAACTTGGAGTTTTGCCAAAACTATCATATCCCTAGTCTCATACTCATCTCATCAATTGATCCATAAACAGAACAAGTATGATAATAAGGGCTTATGAAAGAAAATGGCTTATTTTAGGCTCAAGGGGTGTTCTAAAGGAATAATGTAATCAT
>JAOTQG010121791.1:0-10630 GCA_025631175.1 Iris virginica | reverse complement strand
GAGTTCAAGGTGTTGTTGATGGGTTAGTGGTCAGACGACACATCGATCAGAATTATGGGGGTATATGGCATAGTGGCTGGGTACGGTGCCGGATGATGTGGCCGTCAAAGTTGAAAGTGGTGTTGCAATTGTGGGACGGATTTGGTTATTGGGGGGGGGGGTGTTGAGACAGATGCTAAATGGGGAAGATGAAGATGGGGAAAGGGGGTCGATTGTGTCCTTTAAACAAAAGGTCTTGCCACATAGCAAGGGTCAATGCCAACTAACCTAAAACATGCCATGTCAGCACTTTTTAACATAAAAATGGACCTCATTAGGTCCCGAGATTCATAATCGCGTAAATGTGATAAGTAGATGACTAGTTTGAAGATTTTTGAGGGACTATTACAAAAAAGGAGTTAAAGGTCAAATATGAAGTTAGTAAATTTTCCCTGATAACTTTCTTCTAGATTACTTAAAGGGCAATAATTACTATCTCAAATATCTCAGATTCCAAATGGGAATCTTTAAGTGGAACAAAGAGAGTGTCATTTTATGTTTGAATTAACGAGGCACATCCAAAGTAAATATTATTTTTTGAAAAAAATTATTTATTGAAGCAAAGAAAAGAATTGTAGCTCAATTACTTCAGAGGTTTGGTCGAGGGAGAACTGTAGATAAAAGCTACCTGATAAAGAGCTTGAATGACTGCAGCTGCATTGTCAGGCTTGCGTTCTAGAAGAAACCCCTGCATAGATGATGAGAGGTAAAAACTTCAAAAGGCAATCCCTAGCTTAATGATTTATCAGAGGCAAATCACTTTTGAAAAATATATTGTAGTGATTAATATAATTAATGCTTTCTTCAATACAGAAAAGTTGTGGTCATTAATGTTGCTGGTCATTGATCAATCTTGTATCAACTTGCTTATTCTTTCAGTGGAAAATGGACTGACACATTATTGATTGTTGATCATGTAAAATAATTTCAATGTTTATGTTTTCCCGGTTACATTTCTCAATAAAAGAATCTTAAAAAATATAAGCAAAATAAACATGCAGAAGAATGATGAGCTGAATGCATACCCCTCCTAAATCAAATAAACACTCGAGTAGGCCATTTCAAGGTGTTTCTGCAAATTCCCAGTTAGCTACTAGAATGTTCATATGCAAGAGGTAATAATTGGGAGGAAGTTTAATTTATTCATAATTCAGAAGAGGTTTGTTTTCAATTCTTACTTGAAGATAATTAGGTTACTCAAAGGCATCTTCTAGCAACTTGCATTAGCCTGTTTTCGCTTTTCTACTTCAGTAATAGGACTTCCTTTTAGGACAAAGGCATCCAAAAACCGAACTATTGCCCATGTAGGCCCTCAAGTAAAATGGAATTGTAAAATCGACAACTGATTTACTATCATATTTCATGTCCTCGTGAGGTTGTTACTAAAATGGAAAGCTAGTGCGCGATTTATGGTCAAACTTGGCTACTAATGTTGTTAGCACCTTTTTTTTACAATCAAGTGCTACAACCTTTTTTCATATTTGAATTTGAGGACAGTGGAAGTTTTGGACAGGAAATGTAAAGTTTAATGATGGAGAAAATGTTAGCTTCTACCAAGTACATTTGGCTTCGCAGAGGCAAGAGAAATCTTCTGCTTTTCAACAATGAAAATTGCAGTTGACTATAATGTCTATCAAAAATCATTCAATCACAAAGGAAGCTGTGATCAACCTCTAGGAAGCACCAACACCAACACATTGAAATTGATACAATACAACCGCACCTTCACCAAATTTTTAGAAAAAAATTTATGACACATTAATAATTTTGCGTAGATGCATGTTTTATGCACAATTTCCTTGATCAGCGCATATTAAGAATGCAATTACTATTAACTTCAAAAACAAGTATACAATATTCAAAGCATTCAATATTCATCTAAAGTGGAATATTTGCAAATTTCCAGTTTTCTAATTTAGTGATAAAGTAGATAGATGCATTAAAAGCAGTAAAGTGATCAACTTTTGACAGGCTCTTCTTGTTCAGAAAGTCACCGCATGAAAGAAACTTAATATATGGCACGCCAGTGCATATTTGACACATCTCAAAGTTCTGTAGGATTGTCCAAAACGAGGACCTTTAAAGAGTGCCAGTGATCCATATACAACCATTCACCCAGTGAAAACCTACAAAGCCATTTATCTAGCAACCAGGAGATCATAGCTCAAAAGCCAAAGATTTCTTTATTTAATTGATTGACGGTGATCCCTGATAAGTAAATCAATAAATCTCACAATGACATGAATCACATCTAATGCTTCAATAGATTGTAATCATATTCTGCACTAGAATCATAGCATGTAATAAAGGGATACATTACCTTGGCACATGAAAAACAACTTGCGACAGTGTGTGTTTTCATTAATTCTGATCTCAGCTTCTCAGTTTTCCATAAACTATCAACATCTCCTATAAATAATTGGTATAAGTTGCAATGTAAAAAAAAATTGATACACACATTCACAAAAGAAATGATCCTGAATATTTGAGAAATCACCATTACAGATCTATGGTAGCATACTTTTGGAAATAAAAGTAAAGGTTAAGGCACACAACAGATACCTCCCAGGACATAAGAAGAGTTGACCGAATACAGCAAGAGGAATTTGGTGTAAATTCTGATCCTGACGAAAGCTAAGATGCTATGTTTGCTCAAGACATTCTCTATTTCACTTAGTTAGCTTCACTATTCAATGATAACGACGCGAACACTTCCACTAAGCTACCAAATTTCAACATCTCTCACAAGAAAGTTGGACTGATTCTAATCATTTAGAGCTATTCATACAACTTGATTACCGGACCAGATGAGGCTGGAGAAGGAAACCCCATGGAGTCAGCCAAAGATCAATCCACACAATCAAGCTAGAAAATGTGACCATCAGAAGTGGGTGATAAGGTAACTCCACTGCTTTTGTACTCTTGACCAGCAACAGCATCACTCTTGCCGTTCCCTCTCCTGTTGCTCCAGTTTGATTTATATAGCCATCCATGTTATCCCTAACATAAACGATTTCGTTTTTAGATGGATTTCGAATTGGTTCCCTCTCTGTCTCAGTAAAACTGCAAAGCATCAGCTTGAAATTGAGATAGAGCTGTGTCTGGGTAATGGAACAAGTTGGTTCAGTTAGGATTTTTAAACCTCCGATGTTAAATCATAAAGTTTGCTTCATATGTGAGGCAGAAAAGTTAACTAATATTGTATTATCGCGTCAAACAAGACTAAACTGACTACTTTGCCACCTAAAAAGAGACAGGGGGAACCAGATCACCTACATCCATTAACAATTCAAGCTCAAATTAGACGGAAGACCAGTTTAACTCATTCCAAGAGGATTGCGTGAAGAACATGCAAACGATACATTTAAGGATGATATTAATCTCCACCTATAACTTGAATATAAGTGTTTGCATTTAGCCCTAAACACAACAAAAACAAACCGATAGCATGGCAACAAACACACTTATCGAGAACAGCAATGAAAGGGAAATGTTATAAGGACCTTGTTTGGCAGCAAAAGTCATCCACGTATCGAAGGAAGTCCGCCGTAGAGTTACTCCAGCCTTAACAAACCTTTTCGCATACTTGGAAATCAAATCCCACTTATTGGTATTGTAACAGATACTGCAGTAAGTCAAATCGTTTAAACGAAATGAAGCATGTTAGGAAATCAGAACCCACTTATCATGAAAGAACTTTGATGAATTTGGTAGGCAATAGGTTCTGATTATTTTTGCATCCTCGATTGCGAACATGAGCTTTTATAAGCTGTCCTAAATTTTCAAAGACCTCACTGTGCTACTTACTAAAAGTAAAACTATTGGCTTGGAGAGAAACTATGGCAAATGAAAAAGTGGATGATAAAACACACAGTTTGCACATCTATTGGGGAACCCTCCTGCTTATATATCAACGGATTAACCAGGACAGGATTGTCAATTAAACATTTGAATATAGACCAAAAGTGTAAGTGTAAAGAGTTAAGACATAACAGGCAAGCTTATAGGCAAGCAGTTTAGAAATTAACAAATACATTGATAAAAAATCAAGGCCATATCATGTTTAAATTATTTCAATTAAACTGAGCAGCAAAAAGGATTAAATAATAGCACTGCTCTCGAACCCAGCTGTATACAAAGTTTGTAAATGCGATTCCTACCATCAGCTTGAATGCAACCCAAATTAACAGTCCAGTAGACATTGAAATTGTGCATGCATACCTCGAGCGCATCTCGATTTTTTTTAATTAAAGAAGAATTTTTATTAGATAACACAGAGAGAGAGAGAGAGAGAGAGAGAGAGAGAGAATACAAAGATGGAGGACCAGGAATCCGCCTAGAGAAAATACAATGCCAAACAAAACTACCAGAGTCCACACTCGAAGAAAACTAATGCAAAGCTGCACTCCGGTTCCTAACTAAATCAGCCAAAGACAAGTCTTAAAAAGCCCCAAACAGAGCTCCCAAAGGGAAGCCCGAAATGAAATCTTCTCCCACATGAGAGGAAAAGACAACTCAGGGTCCCTGAAAATTTGAAGCTCCGCTCAATCCAGGTAGTCCAAAGCAAACTGAACATAGCACAACTCTATAAACTTGAAGCATCCTTTCATTCCGACTGAAATCCCACTGTCTAAGCATACACAACTCCCAAGCTATATGAGGGATAGCACAATGATCACCTCATAGGCTCATACTGAAAATGGAAAAAACCATAAACGCCCGCCACGGGGCAATGCAAGAACAAATACTCATGAGTCTCACTCCACCCCTTATACATCACACGAACATCCGAAAAATTTAGGCTTTATTCATCCTGCGAATTTGCAACGTCCTCTCATCATTGGTATTCAAACGATTGTGAACCACGGACCAAGCAAAAACCCTATACTTGAATGGAACCTTGGATTTCCAAATGAATCTATATAATGGAATTGATTTGGTGTTTGGTACCGAAGAAGAAGCTTGAAAAAATACTTGGCAGATAACAAACGAGACGTCTCTGGAATCCAAATCCTACGATCAAGATGATTGGAAGGATGGAAGGAGGATATACAACAGGCAAGTTTGCAGCACCTAATGATTCTGTCATATAGATTCCTATTGAAGTGAGAATCCCAAGAGAATCTACTCCCCTCTCTAGCCAGGAAGGCTGAAATAGGAGCATTGTGAGCATTTGAGAGACTAAATAAATGAGAGAAAGATGCTTTAAGAGGGAAATATCCTATCCACAAGTCCTCCCAAAACGGACCTTATCCGCACCTCCAACCTCAAATCGGATATGTGGTCTCAAAAGATGATAAGAACTGTGAATAAATTTTCATGGGCTCGCAAGTGTCAGGGAGGTAGCAATAAGAGATCCGATCCGTCTGAGTACCAAACTTGCGGCAAATGACCCTACGTCTAGAATATGATGCTTATTCAATAAATGTCATAGCCATTTTCCAATGACAGATATGTTTTTGAAAATCAGGTTCCCAATGACTAATCCCCCCTCCTCCTTCAGCCTACACTCAACCTTCCATGCCACAAAATGATCCTTGCTACCCTCCCCGGCTCCACACCATAAAACTTCCTCATAATCACCTCAAGGCAATTTGCCACCCCATAGGTATTTTTAAGAGAGGCATAATTAATCAAAATAAAAGCAAGTAACCCACCATGCTAGAGACAAATAAGCCCCCTTCCACCCATCTAACCGCCTCGACACCTTAGAAACCACTGGATTCCAGAAACTAGCAACCACAGTATTCCCACCTAAAGGAAGACAGAGGAAGGAGAAAGGACACTCCTTCACCGAGCATCCCACAATAGCCACATAAGATCTCAAAACCTCACTCTCCAAGTTAATGCCAGCCAAGCCATATTTAGAAAGATTAATCTTCAAACCCACACAGCTTCAAAGATTTGTAAGACGATGGGAGCATTCTTAACCTGCCTAAACATTCGGACAAAAACAAGATAGTGCATTGGCATACTAAAGGATCCATCCTGACCAACCATGCAACCTTTCAAAACACCCCCCACCAGACCTAATAAGTAACCTGCTCAGGACATCTACCACTAGAGTAAACAAGAATGGAGATAAAGGATCCCCTTGACAGAGACCCTTGAAGCTTTAACTCACTGTTTGGCTCTCCATTCACCATAACAGAAAAAGAAGCAGATGAGAGGCAACTATTTATCCATTTGGGCCACCTTGAACCGAACTCCTTTCTATCCATCACAAGATCGAGGAACCTCCAATTAACACGGTCATAGGTTTTCTCGAAACCTAAAAGAAGTTGAATTCTTTGTCTTCCCCTCCTTTTGAGATCATCTACAACCTCATTTGCCACTAATGGAGCATCAATTAATAGTCGACCCTCAACATCTCAAAATCTCATTCTCCGATAAAGTTCTAACCTCTTAAACTATCCAACTCCTCAACACCTTGAACAATATCTCCTTTCATCATTCTAATATCCCCGAATTCCTCTTTATTCCGAATCTTGAGTCGCTCTTTAAACGCTTTAAGCTTATGCATCACCAAGATCCTCATCCGTTCATTCTCTCCAACCACCAATTTCCCACCGGTGCTTTGAAACCATGATGAGAAAATAAAATATTCTCGAAATGGAAAGGACTAGGAGTAGAGCCCCATCAAACTGAGCAAGACTCAAGAAAAATAGGGAAACTATCAGAATCAATTCTCCGAAGAACAGTTTGAACTGGTACCGAGAAAACTTACTCGCGTATGTCGCTCACTAGGAACCTATCAATCCTAGTAGCACAATTCATCTGCCCAACAATGTACCCCGTGAAGGTAGAATTGACCAAAGGAAGATCTCTTAGCTCGTGCTCCCAAATAAATTCACCAAAACAACGCATACTGGTAGTCAATCACAAACCTCGCAACTTCTCATTCCGATAACGAATGACGTTGAAATCCCCGTCAATACACCAATGAAAGACACATAACCCAGCTAAAGCCATGAATCTCTTCCCAAAATTTCCGTGCCCTTGATAACTACTAGGTCCATAAAGCCCACTAACCCAGCACTCTCCAAAACCCTGACTTTCATTCTAACCGGCAGCGTAAAATGACCTTCGTAGACGCTACACGAGTGTACCACATCATGATAATCCCACCAGAAGCCCCAACCGTCGGCAAGTACTCCTGATCCTACTGCAGTGTGCCTAAATGCTCTTAATCAAACTTCTATCAACATCTTCCCTCTTGGACTCCTCAAGGAGAACATTATCAGGATTCACCCGAGAAAAAACTCCTTGGACTTTATGACGCTTCATCCTCTCCCCTAAACCTCTCACATTCAAATTCAACACTCTCTTCTGAATGACTAGGTAAAGTACCCTTCCCTTCTCCTCCTCTCCACTTCCCCCTTCCCTCGCGAGCCCTTCTGTTGTAATTAACAATTGACCAAAGGCTCAAAAGTTCCCTCATCCTCTTATAAAATGTTTACCCAACATCAACTCGTTTTTCTAATCCACAACCACCCTCACATCATCAGTTCACTTGCAAGTGCTTCTAATGATATCGAGTAAAGCCACTGCTGCTGCTTGACTAATGGTGGATATCCTACGACTCCTAACCAGCTAATTAATAGTAGATACAAATAAAATACCTATGGTCAATTGGTCATGCTAGGACATTCAAATAATGACACAAAAAAAATAAGAAAATGATGTAAACACTGAGACGCAAGTGTTACCATAGAAAAGAGAACAACCAATGCACTAACACATGATTTGACAATAGATATTGCTATAGCAACTAGAAACTTATATTTTGAGGCTGTAAACCTCTGTATTTGAAGTTCCAGGTCAAAACTTGGGTTATGGTATACGTCCATTCCTTTTTCCATGTCGTTTTAGCTATTAAAAAAAAATCAAAATAGTAGTCACTTTATGATTTCTAGGCACTTTTTATTACCATTTCCTACTTTTTCATTCTACTCTCCCAACTAACTATGATTATTAATTGCACTTGTATCTTCTACTACTAATAAAGAGGTACTATTAAAGAAGGGTTAGTTTGTCAATATATATTTTCTCTTAATATATGTGCATAAGGCTAAAACAACAACTAAAAGGGAATGGAGGGAGTACATATGACTATAGGTGGCAAATAACAAGGTACTGCCGCTTTGTCGCCCTACTAGACAGCACCCTTTAATAAAATATTATCATCAGATGGCCATACTGCTACACTAGCAACTCAAACCTCAAGACAATTTCAAACTTTGAATAGATTGCAAGATCACTTTAACATACCTGAAAACTATATCTGCTGTTCCAGCTTGTAGTGGTATATCATTTGCCTTCAGTAGTTTCATTATGTCAACCATGAGATTAGCATCATTTTGTTGTTTTGCATGCAACTGCAGAGACATACATTCAAACCTTACGATGTGCAACTACAGGAAAGACAACCTCAGACAGCATTAAATCACAAATACCAGCAAAGCGTGAGCAGATGCAACACTGGGAGTCAATCCATACACGTTATGCTTGCACAATGCATTCTTACCTGCATGTAAATGAAACTAAGCAGTCGATTTTCAATTATCAGCCAAAAGGGCATGAGTTCTCTAAACACTCCTGACGATTGGTGACTGCAGAACATACAATACCAGCATAAGGATACCAAATTACGCGTACAATTATGTATAAGTAGGAATTTCACTAATAATAGATGGTTCTGGTTTTTTAGCCATTGATATAAATAACATATGTTGCATGAATAAACATCAAACACTTATCTTAAGCTAGTAGATCATTAGGTACTATTTGTATAATGTCGGTAGACATTGCAAACAATCACCACCGTCTCCATCATATCTCCTGATCTTTAATGAGACTCGTACATCTTTGAGACGAAAGTTTCTAAAAGTTTTTCTGGAGAGTGTCATAAATGATGAGGAGGAGGTAGACATGGCAGCTAAATCTTGAACATATTCTAGAACAAATGCATTTCCCTCAAGTGATTGTGGATATTACAACTGATAATTTATAAGATAAAATGACTGCATCTCCTTTAGGTGATTGAGGATATTACAACTGCCAATTTATAAGAATTACTACAAGCGACATATGCTGTTTGTGACACTCAACTCACCTTAACTCAAGTAAGCTTCGTCCCAATTCCTTGGCGTCAGCTACAAGAATCCTATTTCGCAGTTTGGTTCAGTTTGGTCTGCTGGACGTTTCAAGTTCCTTTTCAATAGAAAATCCAATACAAAGTCTTGTTTTCCTCCCAGATAAAAGGTCCAATTCAAGGTCATCACAAAAGCTATTTTGGCTGCTCAAAAACTACAAGATCCAATTCTGTTCTGTTGCCCTATTTTCACTTGCTCGCTTGAACAATCATAGAGACGTAGCATAACAAAAACTGTTTATAAAAGAAATCTAGCAAGTTCAACACATACATAAATCATACCGAAGTCAATAGCCCCAACTTGTACACATGCCTTGGTAATTTCCAAGCAAAGGTTGCTATTGAAGTTATCATGAATTCGAAGATTTGACAGCCTCTGCAACCAAAACACATCTGCTATCACTATATGGATTCATCTTAACATTAAGAAAACACAAATCCTACTACTTAAACTACAAAAGCAACATAGAAGGGTAAAAAGTCACACACACACACAAAAGCAATGGCATTAGAACTAACAAATCTCCGGACGTGCTGTAAAATGTCAAAGAGAAGCTTAACATCTTCGCGGTTTTCACATTTATCAATGAGCGTCCACATCCAAGCATTAGGAGGCGCACTTCTTAGTTCTATCACAGATTTGTGCATTCTATCATACACTTCCTTCACTAAATCTGCAGTTCAAACAAATTAAAATTATCAACCTTCACAACTAATAAACTACACTTTGTAACCAAAAAACCTCCAAACAAAATCAAACCAGTCACAATCAAGTCACGCCAATTACCAGTTGCTCCACCTTCAAATGCAGTTGCATCCGAAGAAAAAAGCGCCTTGGACATCATCATCGAGCACATTGGTACCAATGGCCTGTGACTTTGAGAAAACGTCGCTGCGGTTTTCAGAATAATTCATTTTAATTAGATTTCAGCATTTTTCACATCCTTAATGTTATGCTTTCGGTGAATATTCTAATTGTTCCATCTCAAGGATCTTTTTCATTTCTTCTAATTTTTTTCATTCCGCTCGTTTCCACTTTCCAGTGCTTCTTCGCCGCAGAATAAACGTGAAAAATCAGTTCCAGTTCCGCTAAACAATTCCAGAACTGAATGCATTTAAAAGCACTTTCGAAGCAAAAAATTATGTCAATAGATAGATTTTGACCGCCGAGTGCATTCAAATGCAGCAAAAGGTACCAGGAGAAAAGAAAGTACTAGAAGAGAATGTACCGTAATTATGGCGGCTCCTCGTGACATCGACGGCTTCGGAATTGAGGAAGAGAACTTGAGCCGAGTTGAGTAGAACCGGATTTTGACTCAGAACGGTAGCGAGCCGGCGCGATTTAGCGGCGACTTGCAGCATTGTGTGTGTGTGTGTGTGTGTGTGTGTGTGTGTGTTTTTGGGTGTGCGAGAGACCGGGTGAGTCCTGCTACAGAA
>JAOTQG010121769.1:0-10631 GCA_025631175.1 Iris virginica | reverse complement strand
ATTAAGAACTTAAAACTATCTAAATATCTAATATTGATGCATTTTATACTAAAAATTTACTTCACGTTTACACCCTTTTATCCATATGAATTACTAACATGTTAAAGTATTACATAGTTTTTAATTTTTTAAAATAATAATTACACTCTCATACAATTTAAAAATATAATTTCGTCCAAGAAATTCCCTATGCATGCATAAAATATAACAAAAGGTGTACAAATAAACATTAAAAATATAATCAATTCTTTAATTTATAATATATATATATATATTTAATCGGGAAGTGCTCAAATTAAAAGTTAATTAATATAGGAATCGTAAAAATCAATTTCAATTATTAAATTAGAAGAGAAAGCACGTTTGAGATGAAATTAGATGTGAACACAAATTATTAAACAATAAGGGTAATATCATCATTGAGTCAAGTGTGAACACAATAATTATTTTTTTTGTCATTTATTTTAATGTCAATATCTCATTATTTGTAATTTCAAATTGAAATTCGATAGCACATTTTTGTTCGTACTTAATTTTAAAAAAATAAGATTCATGAATATATTTAATTAAAAAAGTTTTAAAAAAATTAAGATATAGTAAAACATTGCTACTGCATCCAATGCAATTAATAAAAACAGCAGGATGCAGTAGCAAAAGTCCGTAATGCATTCAAGTACAATTCTTATCAAAATAACAAGATGCAGTATGAATATAACAACTACATCCGGTGCAATTTCACAAAATACATTAGGATGCAGTAGCAATATTCCTACGACATCTAGTGCAATTTCATAAAATACAACATGATGCAGTAGCAAATTTTCTATTGTATTTACTATTACAAATGCTTTTATGACTAGCTCCCTTAAGAAAGTAATTCACAAAATACAACATGATGCTGTATTAAACTTTGCATCTTTGAATTTTTTTATTTTTTATAAAATATATTCATGATCTTGTTTTAAATAAAATTTAATTAGGAGTAAGAATATGCAATCGAATTTTAATTTGTAATTACAAAAAATGAGATATTTGCGTTTAAAATTTAAGAAGAAAAAAAAATAATTATGTTCACACATATCCACTGTATAATTACGAAATAGATCATCGACTCTTTAAATACAAATTTAATTTGAGCCTTTAATTTATATATAATCTAATGAATATACAAAATTTCTACTGTTCATATCTTAAAAGAATTCTAGTGGATTGAGATCCTATATATTTAATCACGTTTATTTCCCCATATACTCCTTTCACTTTAAAGTATTTTGGCAAAAATCTTTGTGTAATCACCATTAGAGTTTTTATCATTTTATTCGAAAAATAGTCAAAAATGATGTTCACATATTATTTATTTTTATATATCTATATCTATTTTTATATCATATTAAATATCACATTAAATCACAATTGCTGTTCTCTTTTTCTATCTTTTCATCACCATCATGACAAGCATTTGAATTTTAAGGAACAAATATAAAATTTAGCATTTTACCAAAAATAATACAAAAAAAAAACTTAAATAAAATATTTTAAAAACCCTCTATCCAAATACACCTTTATCAAGTTGAAAGACATCTTTTAGATTTTCAAGATATACTTTACCATAATTTGTCTTTCTCTTTTGGCAATGAGTTATGTATTTTCGATACATAAAAGCAATTAACCAAAATTCACAATCATTATACTAATACATACTAAAATTTCACTAAAAAAAATGATAAAATTAAATTTACTTTAAGATGAAAAAAGTAAGTTAGCATTTCTATTTATAGCTTATATTTTATATAGGTTCAATTTAGATAGAAGGTAAATTTTAACTGTAATTTTGTGACTTTAGATATTATTTGATAATTAATATAAAAAGTAAAAAAAGAATAATTATTAAATAAATAAAGATAAAATCAATATTTACAAAACCATCCTCTCAAAAAAACAAGTCCAGCCCATTGTAAAGTATAAGGTTTATTTCTTCCTTCTCTTTGCTTGATCAGTGGTATTCCCTTCTCTTTTTGTTTGAATGGTTAGTGGTGGACCCCACAAATAATGTTGTCATCAGATTGCAAGTTGCAAAGCACAAATTTCACGGTATGAAATTTGTCCTTTGGCATACTTTTTCAAAAAGTTGAAATTAATAACTCAGCCTTATTCTCAATTCAACTCAACCACGCGCAGGGGGTAGTGATTTCAAAGTTACTCTCCTTTCAACTCTCCCCCGATCCCCTCAACAATGTTACTAGAATCACCCAAGGACCACAAAATAATAATAATAATAATTAAATCAAAATTTTCATGATCAAATCAGCGGTCAGCAAGTTCTCTTTCCAATCTGTGAACGGCTCTGATCTCCCAAGAAAGGAAACAATATATTACAAAAAAAATCCGAATGAAAATCCACGTGTAACATGCCTTACAAAAAGAAACAATTAATTACTACAACAAATGACGTGGCGCGAGTAACTTCAAAATTTCCACCGTGGCGCGTACTGTCACCAAACGAGTCCCTACACATTTTCTTTTAGACTCATTTCAAAGGGGCATTCCATTCATTCTACCAGAGCTTCACACACACACACACACACGCACTCTGCGCTTCTCAGCTCTCAGCAATTCCTTCCTCCGGCTCGATCGACGGTAAATGTTTAATTGTGCTTTGCTAGTATCAATTTGTGTTTTTAGTTCTTGTCGATTATGCATTTTGTAACCTTTGATTTTTCGCCGTTGAAACCTTTTCTTTTCCGACCAGGAAGGAAGTGCATTTTCGTATCTGATTATAGGGTCAGGATCGCTGTGATTCTGTGCTAATCAGGTACGGTTTGCTGTAATTTATTTGTTAAATTATCACTGTGAATTGATGTTATTTTTTCCATTTCTCTCTTCGAATTCGTTACTGAGTGTTGGTATTAACAAATTGATATTCGTTATTGATTTTTGTGCTTTTTGATAGTTTTTCTGGGCTCTTGAAATTGATGTTGTTTGAGTTTTTGTCCATGTGAGTCCGGCTAGGTTAGTAAAGAGTTCACGTTTGAAAGTTGAAAGCGTTTTATTTTCAGGGCCGTTCTATGTTTTTTTTTTAGGCCCTGAGCAAAAGTTTATATTTTTGCCCTAAAGTCTTAAGTTATCATAACATAAAAGTAAAAAAGTGAATAATAAAAATCTTTTAAATTATCAATTTTATTATAATTTAAATGATTACACAACCAAAATTGACGATAAACCCACATAGCAACAGAAGCAAGAAGAGAGAAGATTACTTGAAAATTGATTTCCATGCATGAAGTTCGGAGAGGCAAAATGACTATGGCGGCGTGAATGAGGAAAGGAAGATAATTTTAGAATTTAATTTGGGTGAATGGGGAGAGGGAGAAAATTAAGGAAGATAATTTGAAATTTGATTTGGGTGAATGGGGAATGTGAGACAATTTTGATATGCTGCCGTTTACACACATACAAGAAGAAAGAGTGAAAAATACCAAATGAAAAAATAAACTCATACACTAAGAGTGTTGTTAGAGCATTAACTTTACGATTTTTTGTTATTGAAAGTTTGACTTTGGAATCTTTTGGATAGAAGAATTTTTTTAGAGATATTTTAATTTTGGAAATTATTTAAGAGGATTTTTTTGTTATTTTTTTCCTTGCAAATATTTACTATCTATTTTTATGCATATATACGAAGGGAAAACAATAATGGAAAATTTTGAATGAACTGTGGTTATTAGATTTTTAGTGTGAGCCCCATGTTCTTCATTTTGCGAGGTTTTTACCTCCCTGACGTTAACCTTGTTAGATTGCCATCCATTTTTCTAATGATAAATTGGAAAATGACATAATTACCCTTATTTAAATGGGGACCAAAGTGCAAAAATATAATTACAAAGAGGTCCATTTCACTCGACACACAAACCCTCTCCGGCCAAACCACAACTCCAAATAAAAAAGATGCGATTACATAATTTGACACCATATCTAAATCAATACAAAAAGAACAATACATTTTAAAAATCAACAACTTAAATCTATAGAAACAATCAAAAGATACAGAAATGAGAATACTAAACAAGACACATGTGCAAGGGGAGGTTCCTGTCAAATTATGTAATCGCATCTTTTTTCGGAAGTACATGGGGATCACACTAAAAACCCGATAACTACAAGGGGGAGGGGTTTCCTTCAAATTTTCCCAAAAATAAATGGTGCCCTACCTCAACTTAAGCACTGGGCCAGTTCGTCCCCACCCTAAAGGCCGGCCCTGTTTATTTTATACTTTTACTACTTTGTGCTCCGTCATCCCCAAATGAGCTTCGTGTTTCGATTATTATTTTTTAATGAAAATTGACTTTTATTGCAAGTTTATAAAAATTATTGGTAGTTTAGTTAATGCTCTTACTAAAATTAAAATTTGGAATTAAAAACACAATAAATATGTGTTAACTTAGGGTGCGTTTGGATGGTGAGTTATTCGAATGTTTTGTTTGAGCTTTGCTTTTGTTTTGTTTTTGTGTTGTTTTTGGTGGAATGCGAAATTCCATATTTGTCACTCAAAATTTAAATAATTATATGAGTGATGGAGAGAGAGGAGGGGAGAGAGAGAGAGAGAGAGAGAGAGAGAGAGAGAGAGAGAGAGAGAGAGAGTAGTAGTAGTAGTAGTAGTTGTGATTTGATGTGATGTTTGAGAGGATATAAATGTGAGTATATAGGTATGTAAAAAGAGTAGGTAAGTGAGAGGAAATAAGGTTTTTGAAACGTAACAAGTGAACGTTGTATTTGGCTTGGCAAAAACGATATTGGTGACCACACCCTTAATAATTTTGATAAGGTTTAGGTTGATTATTCAAAATGAAATATGAGACTCATTTAGGGACATATGGGAAGTGCAAAGTCATAAAACATTGGGAAGGAAACAATGAAAAAAGGAATAGCACTTCTGCACCAGTTTGTGCTTTATGGAACTCAATGTAAATTTTCATAAGAAAATCAACCATTACTTATATGTTAACATATAACCAAGCTCTTTATATTTTCCACCTCGATTTGGCTTTCATTGTATTTTTCCTTAGAAACAAATAGAGCTTAAATAAATCACACCTTTAAATTTTTTGAGAATATTTACCGTTATGCCATTTTGGATTAGTTTGAGATTTTTTTTCTTTCTCCAATTTACTTTTGAAATTCTTAGTTGATGAATATTGTCTTCTCCTTGGTTTAAATTACATGGAGAATAGGAAGGCATTGTATGATCTTATATTTGTTCCAACTCATTTTATGAATCCTATTTCCTTTCATTAAATTACATTATCTTTCCTTTTTTTGTTGGTCAAAATTACCATTTTTTGGACTTAGACTTGATGTAAATTTACTTTTCTCAAAGCATGATACAATATATGTTGGAACTTGGAACTTGGAACTACACCAGTGAATAGTGATCACTAACTACTGGCTTGTGCTTTTGAAATATACATAATTAGCAACTATTGTCGTAAAATAAAGGCAGGCTGACAGAATATGGGGCAATTATTTGATATTGGAGGGTGTTTACTATTTAGCCAATCTGTTCATCCATCATTGAGCAAAATAGATGATGGCTACAATCATTGATATACTTGGGAAGTTGGAACTCATAAGTTTTTCTCTTGTTTAGTTTGAATTATAATTGTACCTTCTTCATGAATATCATCTTTGATCATTTCATGATGATCGGCATTAACTGACTCTTCTTTCTCATGCACTTATTTGTGATTGGAGGGTGTTTACTGTTTAGACAATCCATCCATCATTGAGCAAATAGATAATGGCTACAATCAGTGATATACTTTGGAAGTTGGAACTCACAGTTTTTCTCTTGTTTAGATTGAATTATAATTGTACCTTATTCATAAATATCATCTTTGATCTTGTCATGATGACCGGCATTAACTGACTCTTCTTTGTAATACCCACCAAATTATTTCTCATGCACTTTAACCATAGGCTTTCTTAAGTCATTGAAGACCATATTTAGATCTTAATATGTCTCTTGAATCTTTCGATTTATCTCCTCTGTATCAGTAGTATATGGCTTCAATCTGACTTCCCGAGTTATGACCTTGAACTAGTTATTAGGTTTGATTGTTTCAAGTTGCAATTTGATTTCAAGAGTTACTCCAAAGTATCGGCCTTTTGCTTTTGTCATGACAATCTGAACATCTTGTCGCTTTCATTTTGTAAATTGGCTCTAGAATGATTTCTCTCACTCATCAAGCAACCTCTTGAGTGTCACTCTAATTTGATAGTGTTTTCTGCCGAAGATGCTCCTATATTTCCAAACTTTTCCTTGCCGGTCAGCAATCAATTTCCATAAGCATTGATTGTGCAATTAAGTATGAGAAGATGACTTGTTTCTTCTGATTGCGCTCATTTTCTTTCCTTCCTTTCATCTTTTCAAACATTTGATTCTCTTTTTCTGTAGTTCCCATGCCTCTTTTGTGCTGTAATCTATTAACACTTTCACCTTTTCAGAAAATCAGAAAAATCAGAATGGAAAAAAGATGAATGTAGTGATGATTATCTAAACTTCTAATTGCAAGCCTCATCATGACACTTCTATTATGTGTTCAGAATTACTAAATTTCTTGCCTGCATCAATTTTGCGTCTTTGCAGTTGAAATTCAACAATCCATTTAATTGTTTCTTTGGATTTAAATTAAACATTGCATTTGTTACGTATTTCTTCTCTTCTTCAATTTGCTGTATTGGCTGCATTAATCTGGTCATAATTTCTTCCCCTCATTATTGAACAGTTTGGGAACTTTGCCTGTGCCAAGTCAAAGGTCGCATAGAAATGGTACTTCTTCCTTTTTCATATTATTTTGATTTTCCTATGTTTTGCAGTATTTCTGCTCCCCATAATAACTACAATGAAGCTATGTTTGACATCACTAATTTAGTGGTAATATTTGGATGACAGTCGCGAGCAACAGTGGTTTAACTGTTATAATTTTTTGTTCTCTTTGTTTCATTCCTTGGTATTGTTATTTGATATTTGTAGGATGGGAATGCTTCTAGCGAGGAGTATGCAAACATTAACTGGGATACTGATGATGAGCTTGAAATTCAGAGCATACCCCTATCTTCTTCAAATTTGGCCACTCGTGGGGCAGGATCTGTTGTTGTGAATGGGGAGGTGAATGTAGACCCGTAAAATATACTATATTTTGAGTCCTCTCTGTCTCTCACACACACACATAAACACAGTGTTGTCTACTGTGGGAGCATCTTGAGGTTTTGCTTGTATTTTGGATGCTTTGTGGGCCATGCTCTCTACTCTGCCGGTCTTACTTTATATATTCAAATGTTCATGTGTTTTTTTAATAGTTTGGAAAGACCAGACCAGACCAGACCAGACCAAACCAAACATATTATTAACTAAATAATTTTGCAGAAATTATTAATATCTTGAACAATTTCATGAAGGATTGATCTTTTCATGTTTGCTTCAATTATAAGCAATGAGCACGTTCTCGGTGCAAACGTGTTATGTGAACAGTCTAATGAGAATGCTTGCATGAAACTTGGTAGTGCTACCACAGAGCTTTAGCTCAAGCGGTATCCCCTGATCATCTCTAATGGGAGGTTAGGGGCTCAAGTCCCATCAGGGTGGCAATGGGGAGACACTATTATCTTGTCGAAGATATCACTCTCCACTTGCTTCGGTCTTCAAGCCTTCCTTGTTGCTTTGGGCTTTAAGCCATCTCTATTACTTGTAAGCTCTGATTTTTTCTTTTTAAATTGTTGGGTTAGGCCTATGTCACCTCCAACCTTCAATTAAAAAAAAAAAAAAACTTGGAAGTGCTCTGTAGGCTTATTCTTTTCTCAAACAATTTGCCAGCAGAAAGATGGAATATCTCCGTTCTTATTTTAGGATTTCCGAAGGAAAGGGAAGTCATAGAATCACTCATTCATAGTTTCCCCTAATAATAACATTTACTAACTGGTCCTTTATTTAACAAACTCTTTCCTTGCTGTATGATGAGTGGCATATCTGTTACTCTCTCCATCCAACTTGAATGTTTACACTTTCCTTTTTTGGCCATGTCACTTGAAGAGTTACATTCCTGTTTGGGTTATCCCACTTGACCACATTGCCCCTACATTTTGAAAGGAATAATTATGGGCCACACGCGTAATGGACTTTATGGAAATTACATCTTTTCAACCCATTTATTAATTTTCGTGCCTAGTCAAATTGTCATGTGAAGCACGTATTTTCCTTTCAACTTGTATGAGTATTGATGATATTCATAACGACGTTGGAATTTAACTCAATTGGTTCCAATGGACGTATGGGTCAATGGTTCATCCTTTTTTGCTCCTGTTGCGCCATTTTGGCGTACTTAGTAGGATTCAATTAATCCCCATATTTGCGCTGTCTCCCCTTACCCATTCCTCTCTTACATTGTCTTCTTTCATATGTATTTGATGTTGGTGCATGATTGTCTTGTTAATTGTAAAAATATTTCACTTACTAACTTCCTTTGTGGTCTGTAGGCAAGCACGTCAGCAGGTCCTTCAAACTCCAATATGGTTCAGCATTTTTTAGGGATGGGATTTTCTGAAAAAATAATTTTAAAAGCAATTAAGGACAATGGTAAGTGAACTGATGCGTCATTTTAGGTACAATTTTTTAACCAAGAAAACTGGCTTTAGAACTTTGCTCTTCATAATGTGCAGGGGAAGGCAACACGGAATCAGCAATACTAGAGACTATTCTTACGTACTCGGTGAGCCAAGTCTATTCATACTAATGATTCCGGGCTATTATTATGTTCTGTAAAGGTTATTACGCTGATGTGCCCTAACTTCTTTTAACAGTTAACTGACCTAGGTAAAACTCAGAATGGAACATTAGTATAATATTTTCAACAAAATTTATCATTCTGTTTGGTGTGAGGAGGGTGGCATGCTTGTTTTTGTGGCGATGAGACCTACACTTTATGGGTCGCATGAATAACTATTGGCAAGAAGTGTATCAGTTGAGTGTTCCCGGATAAGCAGTCCAGAAACATTAAACTTTTATGAACCCTTTTGATCCAACTTCGGCTTATCCTCATCTAGAGGAGCGTGTTGCGATCAATCTGGATTAGTAAGTGTTGATGCTATCGCTGGCGGATGTATTAAGGGGCCAGTGGGGGCTGTATCCTCGCTCTAATATTGAGAAAATAGTTATCAGTCTAGCGGCTTTACAATGGAATTATTCCCGATCCTCATAATGAAACTTTCAGAAGATGATAATACTTTGCATTTTTGTTTTTGCAGCTTCAATTATTATATGTTTAACTCTCGGCTTTTTGGTGAATTATTTTGTGATGTAGCAAAATATATCATCTTTTGTTTCTCAATCACATTTTCAAAATGTTTTGCTCTCCGTCCCACTTCAAGAGGGACACTATCCTTTTTGAATTTTCCCACTCCAAGAGGGACAATTTCCGTTTTGAGCCATAACATTTGACAACATTAACCTGCCTTTTTGCCAAGGATAAACAAGGGCCACATGTTGAAGGGCATTTAAGGAAATGACATTGTTTCAACCCTCTCCTTAATTTATGTGCAAAGTCAAAGTGTCCCTCTTGAAGTGGGACAGAGGGAGTACAATTATGTATCTTTTTGGTCGTCATTCCTCCTTCAAAACATATGAATTGCAAATTGGTTTATTTTCATTATAAAATCGACTAAAATTGCATATAACAAAGATTCACTTGAGCTAAATGATTTATGTGGGGCATAGGGAAATATTCTTGGTTCTAGCACCGGACTCTATCATCAAGAGTGGTTGTGAATATGAATGCTCATATTTTAGGATTTTGATTGTTCTCAATGTTCCCCTTTAAAATCCATGTCCTTTTTGTTCATATACTTATGTCTTGATCTTCTTTCACTTATATACTTGCCTTGGAATGTTCAAATTCATCTGTTGCTTATGTAACACATTTAGTCAATACACATACTCATGAGTCACGACATATTTATCTTTAAGAATTGGGTTAAGTAGGGAAAGCCCCACTGTACTATTCGTGATTTTGGGAAAATCCCTATATGGTATTTTTCTTGAGGCATAACCTACCTGTGGTCTCCCCATTAATAGGGTCTTCGTTATCTCTTAACATTTAGGATTGAAATGAAAAGAAGAGAAGTTGAAGGTATGTGTAATGTCTAAATTACCCTCTAGCCAATAAGATAAAACCTTTCCTTCTTTCCCCGTAACCCTTCAGTCTCCATCATCCCTTCTCTTTCCCAACGACCTTTCCCTTCCAAACAAAACCCTAACCTCCATATCTGATAACAGTAGCGGTTCAAGCTCGTCGAACCCGAACCATGGTCGTTGTCGTTGTGGACTAAGGATTCGAATACGCCATTCTTGGAGCGAATTAAATCCCGGTAGAAGATTTATTAGATGCCCTAAATATTATAAGGTATGTTCTTGAACCTAATTTAAATCCTGCCCTAATTGGAGTTCTATCTACCCATTAAGCGCTCTAATGTTACTACTCTAATTGAAAGGAAGAAGCTTCCAGCCGTTATTTTTCCTGGGTTGATCCACCTACATGCCCTAGAGGTATATAATTTGGGAAGAAGGTTCAAACGAAATTAGA
>JAOTQG010121757.1:0-10632 GCA_025631175.1 Iris virginica | reverse complement strand
TTTCTGCAATATTCCTAAATTACCCTTCTGCCTCAAGACTCTTCAACTTCCATGCTCCATTACTCCAACATAAGTTCCCCTTTCCAATAAAAATCATGACTCTTTATGAAAATATTAAAGGGGGGTAAAAATGGAAATATAATATATAATAAATGATTTTCTTGGTTTGTGGATTAAAACCTTAAAAATCAACTATTTTGAACCGGAGGGAGTATCTGACAGCTCCGCCGCCCGCCGCCGTCCTCCTCTGGAATTTGGACACATCACCACGGCAACATTGCCTCCCTCCGGAAGCAACCAATTAAAATTATCGAAGGGGCAAAAGCTTCGTCATCATCATGGATTGGGCCAATGCACTGCACCTGCCCGGCGCCCATCACTCGTGTCGTCCATTTCTCCACCGCCTCTCAACCATTTTTGAGCTAGGGGAGGGCGCAAATTAGTGTTTTTTTTTTTTAAGTGTACCTAAAAATTATAAATCATGTACATAATATAAATATAAAATATATATAAGAATTATAAATATGATAATAATATAATTTATATGTATTTTATATTAATGTTATATATATAATTTATAGTCTTATACATAAAAAAAAAAACGCTTAACCGCTCGGTATACCAACTAAGGTGAGGGTGTCTATTTTGCAACGCTATGACTTAATGGTAAATTTTTAAAATAAAATTATACATTTTTATGACATTTTATTATATATTATTAAAAGGTCGTAAAAGTGTAAAACAACCCACAGTTATAAAATCTTTCTGGATTTTTCAAATTTATTTATGATTTTCTCGAAAATCGTTTGATCTGACTATTCACTTTCGAATTTTTTACGACTAAATGATACTCCTAAAATTTATAATACGTGGTATCATTGAAACATAAAATTCTACAATTTGGTCGAACGAAGTCAATTCCTTTGCGAAATTGTTTCTGCTGGAAACAGTACTAATCTAAATGTTCGTTTCTAGTACAATTATTTGGCCAATACAGTATCTTTTGAAGAAAACTCGGTACAATACTAGCAATTCTAAAATATTGTTAAACTAAAAAGGATTAGCCATTTAACTATCAACAATTTTACACTTAATTTTCAATTTTCATAAGCGGCTATTTTCAACGTTTCCTTTCTTGAATCAGACACAACATAAATATTTATCGTTTTCTACCTCATACCATAATTTTGGACTATTTTTTAATAGCTTTTGCTTTTAGATGATTTTTTGAAACTCGATTTTATTTCTTAGTTCATATTCTCTTCATTTTTGTCGTCCATTCCCCTCCAACACGCTTTTCTATTTATAGGCTAGACTAGAGTCCAAGTTAAAATCTTCCGGACTCAAAATAGAAATTAAATTACGGACATATCTCTATCCTATTATTTTAAAAATTTTACATCATAAAATCACTAATATAAATAAAACTTGTAAAGAAAAAAGGTCCACCTCTTTTATTATAAACGGATTCTTTATGATTATCAACATATGATGATATTTTTCATACGTTAGCATCATTGTCTGTTATAATTTTTAAAAATATTTTTTAAATTAATTTTTCCTTTTATCAGTGTGCTCCATGAACACGCATGAACTTGTTCTTATCGTATATCATGAAATTGTTTTGCCTATTGAGGTGTTATGGCGAAGTGTTTGAGAAAAAATCTTTACTTCTATTATATCATGAATTATTTTTATAGTAAGCATTTTCCTTTATCGCTTATTTATGTTATTTTTTTTTTGTTTTTTTTTTTTTTAAATGCATCAAGGGCATAGTAGCTTGTAGTAGCTACCCCTACGAGATGAGGAACGAGCAATGACTCGGTCTAAATTCAAGTAAAAGTCATTTTCGTTCAAAATCTCCAAAATACGTACTAGTAGTAGCTAGGGAAAGAACATTGATGCTCCAATAAATAGGTCACCAAACCTACCCATTCTTGTCTGAATCTGTCTCTGTGAATCTGTAATCTGTCTCCGTGAATTCAATTTTGACTAACAGATCATCCAAGCTTCTAGGATGTTCCAACAACTGGAGTATTACCTTGAAAAGATTTAACTTAAAATATTCGTTTCATTCTAAATGTTCTGAAAACGACATTTTTTTCCTCGTAACATATCGCTATTATATATTCAAGCTGAGTTAAAAATTCCTATAGAACAAAAAAATTACGCCAATGGAAGATATGCTTTTTGATAACTGAAATATATTCAAGCCGAACAAACGGCACAGGGCAAGTTTATAACTCCAGCCCTAACATCATGTTCAAACTCCACCTGAAAAGCTGAAACTACTAAACTGAGCTACACCAAGTTCAAGCCCAGCTCAGTAAACACCCTACAGACATAGCAATGAGGAAATTCAGTTCGGTTGCAAACTAAATCAAGAAGATACTTGTTTCACAGCAACATTTCCTTCAATTATAGTACCCAAAAATGTACAGTTTTCAAGGGAAGAAGTAATTCTGCCCTTTCTATTACTACAAAGTAAGAAATTTACAGCTCAAAAAATCAAAATTTCCTATAGATTGAAAAGATAACAAATAAGGTGACGCTGATCCATGAATCACGCAATTGTTTTCTCGGCAACAGCACAAATAATAGAAAGAACGCCAGCTATAGCAGAAACCTGCTTCAAGTTTCTGGTCCCAGCACTAACGACGACACCAGCTACACCACCCGCAATCAAAGCATTGATCTTCAAGAAGAACAAAGATCATAGTTGTTCGTCAATATGCAATAAATCACTTCACAATCAGAACTGTCGACAGATAAGTTCACTTTCTTTCATGCAATATACAGATAAAAATGAATAACAGGTATTTGATTTTGCACAAAATGCATGAGCCCTGCCCGCCCGGTTCTCAGATTGCACATGAGCAAACACTGAGGGACTTGAATCATTCGCGGGGGATACATGAAATAAATCTCAAATCTCGGTTAAGTTAAGAACAAAGCACTCATAGCTACAGTCTTAGAATGGAAGGTAAACAGAGTTATTAATCTCTTAATACAATAAGGCAGGAGGGCTCAAAATAAAGAGCAGTCACACTTTTTTGAAAATACCAGTTTTAACCTTCCAATTAGTAACTACTTATACATTATTAAGTTTTTGATTACTTTGAATTAACTACCCACTACTTTTAGAAAAATAACCATCTATCTTAACTTTAAATAAATTACAAACTCAAAACTTGAAAAGTAAAATTATTGAGAGTAAAAATCATAGTAACTAAATAGAGAATGATGAATTTCTACAAGTATACTCATTAGCGTGTACAGGATACAGATTCTACATTGAAAACTTGTAAGGATTTGGTTGGAACTTGTCAAATTCTACATTGCTTTCGGGAAGGAAATCGGGTAGCAGATAGACTTGCAGACTTTGCGCATCATCTTAACGGGTCCCAATTTTATTGGACGGATACAGATTTACCTTTCCAGGTCAAGATGGCTTTACAAAGGGATCAGAAAGGTTTATATACTTTTCGAAAATAATTTTACCTGCTCTGCTTTCATAGACTAGTTTTGTATGTATTTCCTTTTAGAGGTTCGGCTATATCGGGTGAGTCACCCGATAGTCCCCCTCCTTGTATCTTTATTTTCATATTAATAAAACGGGTAAGCATTCCCGCCGGGTAACGCCCTAGCTCCTTTAAAAAAAAAAAAAAAAAAACTCATTAGCGTGTACCACAATAAATAGCATCCTAAAGTTCTGTAAGGATGGTACTCCAAATCAGGACCAAACTATCTCAGGATAAAGTGAAAAGCTTAATTCCAACCAATTAATACAGTGCTTGAGCTTCTACGAAGGCATGATGAATGGTACGCCCATCTGTATGCGTTAGGTATATTTTCCATATTAGGGATTAATTAACACTTATTCTGTATTTTCAAATTGACAACCTCACTCGAATGGTATGCCCATCAGTTGGATATATGTATGTTGTAGTATTTGTGAGCATGAACCTTTTTTTGGGGTCATCTACAAAAAAATTCCAACGATAAGGCAAGAAAATGAAGAAATATAGCTAACCCAATCATCCTCTCTCCGATATTTTCTGATTGCGCAGCGACTAAAGGAAAAAATTCCAGCAAAGAGCCCTAAACAGGAAAGATAAATGATATACGTAAGGTGGAATTCAAGTAAATAAGTAAAATAATTGTTTCATCCAATAAGAAAAAATTGTGATGTTGAAAGGAGCCGAGAAGGTGGGAGGACCACTTACTTATTTACACAAGCATCAAAAGGTTAAGCATAACGAAGAAAGATGAGAGCAAAAAATAAGAAATGGTGCAGTTAATTATGGCTCAAAAAACATTGGTACAAAGTGCGTTAACGATAATTTGATGGATAGGATGGAACAGGACAATAATTTCACAATAGTTACAAAACTTAGCTATCAAACAGATTCCCAAAGGATTAAATAATTATTTGGTCCTTTAATTATCATTTAACTTTACGTTTGGTCCAAAAACTTTTTTTACTTTATGTTTGGTCCTTAAACTTTGACTAAGCTTTACGAATAGTCATTTTTTTCAAAATTTTAGGTCGAACTTAATAAAATCCCCATTATACCCTCAATATTCCATTATACTAACATCATGCTTAATTTTTCAGGGGACTTTGCACTAACTTTAAATACTTATAAATAAATAGTATTTCAAACTTTAAAGAAAGAAAAAGATTAAAATAAAATAAAATACAAATAACAAAATTAGCGGTATATTCTAGTTAAAAAAATTATTTTCTTACTTTATACTATGTAGTTCAACACCGTACTTGTTTTAGTACAACAAAATATAAGAAAAAACTGAAAATATCACCATTTATAAAAAAAAACACATTCCTAATAAATTACAATTAATATAAGTGAAATTGTAAAATGTAACTAAGTTACTAAACTAATCTAAAAAGGATAAATTTGTTTATTTTGTACTTTATTAAGTATTGTGCTTATGATTTATTAGGTAATATTCTCATGGAACACTGTTCTACACGCCAGTTTACTCATCTAACCCTTTCCCCAGCAGAGCTAAAAATGCTAATAAAAATTAGCTTAGAATGAAGGCCTGCTGAAAGGCTTCTTTGGGGTCCGTTCTAGTACAGCAAACTGCAGATTAGAAAAATAAAATTTATTTTAATAAATAATAGATTAAAACCTCAATATTTCTGTTCTATTTTTTAAAAATTTTATTTTGTTTATTTTATATGCATTTTTACTACATATTTATCATATTTTTAACTTTTTAAATTATATATCTTTACATATTTGTTATATTTTATAATTTTTTATTTCTTTAGAATTGAATAATTAGAACACTTTAAAAGTTAAGTATGATGTTAGTCTAATAGAATAATGAGGGTATAATGGAGATTTTATAAAAAAAATTTTGAAAAAAGGACTATTCGTAAAGCTTATTCGAAGTTTAAAGATCAAACATAAAGCAAAAAAAGATTTAGGACCAAACGTAAAGTTAAGAGATAGTACAAGGACCAAATAATTATTTAATCCATTCCCAAATGGATTAAACCAAGTGGTTTTGACTCTTTACCCCTAACTTGAAGGTTTATTTGCAAAATGAGTTTTGAGTCTTGAAAGGAAAAAAACTGTAAAGGATTGCCGAACCAACTATTCACCTGGTATTAAAGTGCTCATTTTAGTTTTAGGTGGTGCTAGTTGGCTGTAGTAGTATCTGCCTCGGTTGTGTATCCGATCATGCTAAAAATAAAGAAAGACTTAACTATATGTTCACTTGGGATTCAGGAGGCAAGATGATGATACTCTTCAAGCTAGTTTTACATACACCAGTGGTCATTCCATGTTAATTCAGCACCAATTTTGTTCCACGGACGTAGAACTTGCAAGGAAAGGAATAACGAATGTTGCCTATTAGCAGGTGTAAATGAGCAATGCGGAGCAGTGGACTGCAAACCTCGGGCTGCTTGTTCCAACTACTGTTCATGCAGGCTTCCAGCTCAAGCAAAGCTCATAATTTTATTTTCTTTGTTGTATTGGCTTGGCTCACTCGGCTCAGCATAAATGTGAAACCAATATTGAGTCTACAAGCTTGAGCTAGGGATTCGGAAAAAAACATGGGAAAAGATTTTATGCCACGAATTACAAGCGGATGCCAGGGAAACTGACCACGATCGTTTTCACTAGAATTATAAGCTTGAGTGACAAGACGGATTCTATTACTAGCAGCTTGCAAAGGTGTGGGAGAAACTAAATGTAATAGGGAGCTCAAGGAAAGTATAAGCTCCTTCCCCCAGACAAGTCATTCAATCTTTCTGATAAGCTAAAGCTTTTTATAAGAAGAACGCACCGAAACAAGAGGAAAACAGGAGCAGTACCACAATGCTAAATAACTCTAGTACTCCCATAACAGCATTGCAGTTATACAGCAATAATAAAAAGAGAGAGTATGCAACTGGTTCTTGAATTTCTAACATGACATATGTAATATGTTCAATAAAGATAGCAATGGAAGCAGTATATCAATTGTTAAAATTCTTACAAGGCACATTGTTAGTAATGACTGGAAAGGAATGCAATCGAACAAGCGGGAAAATTGATGATTAACTCGCCTATGTGAGTAAAGTATAATATGCAAAATTGAAGATTAACTTCCATACGTGAGTATGTATGATACAAGGTGATTATACCTCTACACTATACATATATTCACAATATTCTTTGAAAACTTATATTAGTAAGTTTTTCCAAGCTACTGAGCATCAGCACATTGCTAGTCATTTAAAGCTATATCTTTACAAGTATAATGTTCACGGGCCAACCAGACCAAGTGCACAATGTTCATTATTGGCTCAATAGGAAAATGAAACTAATTTTAGATTGAATTGGCTAATTTTTTGAGAAACTCTTGTATAGCCGGACTTTGTAATTCCAAGCATTTCGACTAGCTTTACAGCCCTACAATGCCTACCAAACAAACAAGTCGCGTAGTCCATCAACTATCAGATGGCTAAGGAAACCCAAACATGGTACTATACAAACTGACTGCTGATTATAGACGGCAATTAAGCCCTAGAGAAAGTAATGACACAGTATACAGGTAAAGAAGTAATGGAAATTTTTGTCAGACTAAATGTAATGCTATACCAAAAAGAGATCAATGTAATTACCGCACTGTAATCCAAATCTCCCAACTGATTTAGCCTGCATGTCGGAACAGATTAGGAAGAAGGAAAAGAAAAAAAAACAAATTCTATCATATTAACACTAACTTATCATGATCAAACAAATATATGAAATTCGAGAGGTGAATGCACTTCACTAACCAAAAACGAAGCACGTGCACTGCCCGTCAGGCCTAACATTGAAAAGATACAACAGGCATTACTTATATCTCAACAAATTTGGTCCAGACGAAACCGAAATGTAACATTTTGCAAAATTTCAAGCTTTAAGCAACGCGAGCCATATATAAAATCTGTACCCATTTGTTTAGCATCGTACGGACTAGCACATAAACCCCAAATTACGCCTCCCTGCACCGAAAAAATTCGTACTTTTTTGTGTTTGTGAGGTGAATACTTGCAACGAATCGGTGGTGCAAATTGAGGTTAGGATGGAAAGGAGATACGGGGCCTTACAGTTCCGATGCGGATAATAGAATCGACGGCGATTGAGGAGCAAGCAACATCATCGCCGATCTCCCGCTCCATATGGCGTCTACGTTTTCCCAATAATTTAGATTTAGCGGAATCTGGAGCGGCGACTGAAGAAGCCCTAAAGAGACTGGACTGGAGAAATGAACAAAGGGGTGTCCAGTGTAACAAATCAAACTGAACAGGTGTTGCCGAACCACAAGGGAATCAACTGTAATACTTTAATAGTATAAGGACAACATGTGAAACATATAAATCTGAAGCTGTTAGTGATGGGGTAATTTGCATCTCTCACCCTTGTGGTTTGGCCAAATTTTTTTCCCCCCCTCAAGTTTGACTATTATACAGAGCCTACCCTTTTATGAATTAATTTATTAATTTAAATTTTTTTATATACATATAATATAAATAAAAAAATACTTTAAAATATTTATTTAATAAAATTTATCAAACTTTAATATAGTTGATCACAATTATTTTAAATATTAATATATAATCAAACAAAAAATTAAAGAATAAAAAAATAATTTTTATAATATTAAAGTTGAATACACACACATATATATGTATAATTAAATATGTATCATATTTATTAATTCAATCCCTTTTACAAAAATAATTTATAATTTTAAAATATTATATAATTTTAAAATTTATTATTTTTAAGTATAAGTGTATTTTTATATACATGTACATGTGCATATTAATATATATATACATCTTTTCAACTTTAATCATAAGAGAATATTTTTTTCAGTTCTCGTTCGATTTCATGATATTCGTATTTTAAAATAAACAAATTCATTCAAGCTAAATCGCTCATTTATAATTAATATTGAATATATACGCATATAATCTATTCATATAAAGTAGCATAGCTAAAAAGTAAAAATTATGAAATAGTATAAATTTATAAATTATTTTTGGAAGAATGATTGACTTGATGTATATTACTATGATGCATAATTAATTATATACTTAATTATGCTACATCAATTTTTTACACATCAAGTCAATCATTCTTTCAAAAATAATTTGTATAATCAAGTTTCTATGTGTTAATATTCTTTCATGATTAAAATAAAAAATATATAATAAATATTAATATACACATATACATGCACCTAAAAATATACTTATAGTTAAAAAGTAATAAATATTAAATAAAATAATATTTTTAAATTATAAATTAATTATTTTTATAAAAAAGATTGACTTAATATATAAGCTATATATGATACATATTTGATTTTATATGTATATATATATATGTGTGTGTGTGTGTGTGTGTGTGTGTTAAACTTTAATAGTAGAATTTTTTTTTTCATTCTCCTTTTATTTTTAGCTTGAATATATATTAAGTTGTGATTTAAATATGCCTAGTTTGAAAAAAATTATAATCAACTATATTAAAGTTTGATTTTTTTTATGAAATCAACATTTTTAAAGTATTTTTTATATTTTATTTTTATAAAAATTATAAATTAATTGAATTAATCAACAAAATGGATAAAAGGGTAGGCTCTGTATAATGGCCAAGCCTGAAGGGGGGCAACGAAATTTGGCCAAACCACGGGAGTGGACGGTGCAAATTACCCGTTAGTGATGTCGTTTGTTGGTTGAATGACGTTATGTCCATTCCAAGCCTCCACCTATCGCAGGTTCCATCAATTCCCCGATCTCCGTTTTCCTCCGCATGCCTTTTCATGGCGTCCGATCGGACCTCCACACCTTCCCTTTCCTCCTCGAAGCCTTCGTTTCGCCATCTTACCACAACTCAGGACAAGGCATCCACGCCCAAATATTTCATTTTGGGGTCGCTTCTAGCCCTTTGTCCAAACACATCTCATTAACATGTACCCATTGTGTGGCAACTAGGGTTCTGCCCAACAGGTGTTTGATGAAACACCCCACCCAGTTGCCCTCTTGGAATCCAATCGTGAATGCAAATGTGAAAATGGGTCTAATTCATATTGCTCGGAGCCTGTTCGACATAATGGTAGAACGAAATGTTTTTTCCTGGAGTTGTATGTTGGATGGTTATGTGAAGTGTGGGCAGTACAAAGAAGCACTGGAATTGTTCCGGGAGATGCAATTGTTGCAAAATGGTGATGTTAGGCCAAATGAGTTAACTACGTTCATTGTGCTTACGGCTTGTGGAGGTTTAGGTGCACTTGAGCATGAGAAATGGGCCCACACTTGTATCAACAAATGTCAAAAATCGTTGATCTATATGTATGCCAAATGTGGGTGTATTGAGAGTACTTAGATGGTTTTTCATAATTTGGGCACAAATAAAGATATGAAAGCTTGGAGTGCCATGATCTCAGGCCTGGCTTTGAATATGGCCACTTGTCACGCCCCGAAGCTCGTGAGATTCACAACCCTCGGGGAGTGAAGAAATCAAAATCAAACCCTAACCTGAACCTATTACAATTTTAAACCAAAATACCGACCATTTTTTCCCCTTTATAATAGAAAATAAACCACAATGTATATAACATCTAGCTCGAGTACATCAGAGCTCTAACCCAACCTGTTACAAACCAGACTACTATACAATACAACCAACTACAGCCATACATGTCACCATAGTTAACTATTATACAGTACGTATATCACAACATATCGTGACACCACTCTAATAATAGTTTACAAAAACAGCAGACACAACAAAAGAGTCGACTCTCATGGTTTCTAAGGATAGATCAAAAACTATCAACACCAACTGGAGTCACTATATCGACTATCCACGATTACCTGTAAAAGAATAAAGTAGACGAAAAAAGAAATAGGGGTGAGCATACAAAGCTCAATAAGGAACCTGCCAACAGGGGAGGTTAAGTGTATAGAATCTCAATCCATGTCCCAACAATGATAGAGATAACAATGGATCAATCACGAAACATAATCATGTGTTTCCCATCCCAGAATCAAGGATAGCCAATCAAATTTAACAAGATCGATAACAAAATCCATAACTCTTTGAGCCGGCCAAA
>JAOTQG010121746.1:0-10634 GCA_025631175.1 Iris virginica | reverse complement strand
ACAGTCTCTCTTGTTGGGTTTGTTTTGTTCCACATTTTTTGACAAATGGACAAAAATAAAATAAATGTGCTGATTTAGATTTACTCTCTCTCTCTCTCTCTCTCTCTCTCTCTCTCTCTCTCTTGGATCCTTGTTTGGATGATACTGGTGAAGGCCATATCACATATCAAAAGATACAGTTTCAGGAACAGCCCTACTCCAGTTACTGATACAATCAAAATTTCAGGTCATCTCAGCATTACTGGTAGAGAATTTTTCTCTGTTTCCTTGTTTTTGGACGGGTTATATGATCCTGTAGTCGGAGAGATGTATTTGAATTGGGTGTCGGGATGTCTGAGCATTTCCTAATCTCAGCAACTATGGCTCAAACCTTGTGGGAAGAATGGATTGATCGTCAGTTTGACATCAAAGTAGAGCATTCTCCCAGAAATGCACGGTGGCTAGTGAATCTGAAGGTGAAAATATCTGCGCGCAGCAAGAGGAGTAAGAAAGATCCGCTAGATCTTAATCCTATAAACCACAGATGGTTGTCCTCTCTTATCCAAAGAAGTTGGAGGATGTCATATTTCGAAAAGTTTTTGAGGAGATGCTTCAGGTCCTAATGCTCATTGTTGCAGTTTTCTCCACTCTAAGCCAAATGCAGTACACCAAAAACGAGGAACATTTCCTAGCGTATACATCTTTAGTCATCTCACTCACCGGGCTCTTTCCTACAGCATTCCCTTGATCACTGGTGGTGAAGCTTTTTTCAAGTGGAAAGTATTTTCTGCTCAACGTATCCAAACATCTGAATTTGAGAGTTTCAAACATTGGCAGGTATGTGATTCTTTAGTCAAAATTCTTCTGCTCATGGTATTGCTGCTAACTGCAGAACTTTCCCATAAAATCTGGGATTTGCGTACTAAACAGATTGGTATTTCTCATGGAACTTGAACCGCAAGCGAGAAACTGGTTATACTCGTAACATTAGCTAGCTATTCATGCCCTTGGGTTCTTAAGTTTTCGTGTTTGCCATGAGTATGCAAGTCGGACATCAGGACGTCTTTTGTAAGGAGCTGGAAAGTAATTGGCGGATAGTTCAAGATTTCTTCTTGCTCCTACAGATTGTTGGGAGTGTTCTGTGGCGCATCCAAGGCAAGGGTAAGCCACTGAATCAATTATACTATTTGGGATTTACAGCAGTTAGACTCGCGCTTCACGTCCATGACTATCTCTATCTGAGTGATCCTCTTCCAAATCCTCAACAAGACGAGGATGAATTTCAGTACTTAAGATTCGAAGTTTATGCCAAGCAAGGCAATTGCACAGTTGCAGCCATTGTAATTCTAGCAATGATCATCTACTTTCAGTACAGAAAGCACGAGGCACTGGCACATATGTATCAGAAGCAGCTTTAGTTGACATTCATCTTATGTTTTAGTAGTTTTTGGAGGGATGAACCGTATTGACATCCTTAACCTGATCAAAGCCAACCAATTTCCAGGGAGAGATGAGCCGATGGACCCCCCATTGGAATGTCAGTGCTCTCAAATGTTAACAACCATCCACCACCATCAAACTCTGCTCCCAATCTCCGTTCAAGAAAGACAGTTCATTTTTGAGTCTCCGATGCCTACCATCATCGGGCTTTAACTCGGAAGCTGAAGGTAGAAAAGGGGCACAGTGCTTTTCAAATGTCGGATAGCCGATCATAAGTGTAGACTACTTCAGGGTCATCTGGAAATGCACATTCACCGTAAGAAGATGAGTGACAGAATGCAAATGAATCCAGCAAGGTGCAGAAACAAAGAACTGCAGAAGGATCCTTCTAAGGATATTATATACAAACATACATATTAGACAACTGCAGGCCTATTTAATTATAATGAGAATACATATGCCACTTCACTTCCATTGCAACTATTTGCAAGACAAAACTGCTAAAAGGAATTAAGTTACAATCCAAAAATCTCAAGCGAGGATAACAAGGAAATATTAAGGATAGTAGTGATGAAAACGGTGAGAAAGTTAAGTTCCAGGATTGATAGGTAAAAGATTTGACCTTTGAGAGTAATTCTGTATGGCACTTGAAGGTGTAATTGGCAGTTTATCAAAGAAAATTCCCTATCGATGAACAGAGAAATCATTTGAATCTTACATCAAATGGTTCTTCGAAACCTTTTGGTTGGTGTAAAGGATAAAAATCATGAGAAAGGGTAGCAAATAGACTATTAAAGCATTGGACTTTACATATTTCTGGATTGTTTTTCGTTGTTTGACACATGCTATGAAACATTTGTAGACATTCCTGTGAGGATTCCATATCTGGATACAAGATTATTATTGCAAAAACAACTTACATTGGATAAGGATAATCAACAGGATCGCTTACATACTCATATGTAATGAGAAACAATGACATGAGGATAAAACCATTGATGTAATATCTATTGAGAGAACGATCCTGTTTTGTTCTCCACAAGCAATAACCTACGATGTGAGGAACAGCAAAGAAGTCTCGAGCCATACAAGCATAATCATATGTGACCATGAAGTGGAGGGCATCCTTTCCAAGTGGACTCAAACCATTCTCAATCATTTTCAGGAGGATAATAGAGAAATAGATGCCCCAAGTAAACAGAAGAACTCATTTTTCACTAGGCATGCCTTTGTAGACTGAATCCACTTGTACGCGTAGACTACGACGAGCTTTTGACACGAGCTGGAAAACCCTGGCTAGAAGTAGCAAGGCAGCAAGGGCAAGAAGCTTTGCAGTATAATTGAGAGCATTCAGAAACACTTGATAGTCGCAGAGATTATAAGGCTTCCATCTGTAATATATAGATTCGCTGGACTCGAACAAAATATAAGAGTTGCTGATTAGAAGAAATCCATATCCAAAAGCTTGGATTGCAACCATGAGAAGATAAATGTAAGGCACAACTTCTGGATTTTTCTTCATGTAAGAAAGTTGGTTCAGTATGAACCAACTTCTGGATTTTTCTGACACGAAGAGTAGCAGAACTCGAAGACCACCTTCAAAGAATTTACGGTAGACCACATCTTCTTCATGCATTCTGTAAGCAATTCTATAGGGCTGGAGGACTATTGGACTAAAATAGAGGTAATCCTCTCCATATCTTTGGCTTGTAATGGAGATCCTTGCAGTTGGATTAATCAGCCATCTTGTATTTGTTGGGGAGTACTCGATATCCACTTCGATCAACAATCAAGGCCTCTATCAATATTTGTACTGCTGAAAACAGTTTTCCTGCAGCCACTTAGATACATCTTACCAACAAGAGGATCATATATACCCTCCAGTTTATACTCTGAGACGAATTCATCCCTTAATGTGAGATCAGATGCAAGGAAACATTTAGAACCCCGTACTTGGAAACCTCAGCTTGATCATCAATAGAATAATAATCCTTATACACCCCATAGACCAAACGTCCAATTAATGGACCCAAAGAGAGAACCTCAAGTCTAACAAATGTATTCCTTCCAGCAAAGGCATTAATCCGAGGATCATCAGAGACGAGATTTAACTAGAAAAGAATTCTTGATCTTGTTCTTCCAGGAATGGATATCTCAGAACTGTTTGCTTGATAGTTTTTAACAGTTTGGGTGACTGGCTTCTCTCCATTAGTGCATAAGCCAGGTGACTTCTGGAGTAATTATACGACAGATAAGACCTTATGAATGGAGCATGCCATTCTAGGTGATCAGGGGAACTCATTTCCACCCCAAACACTACAGGAGAGATTGCATAAGTTGTGTTTCTAATACTTGATATGCTCCCAAAAATAATACTTCTCTGCATGCACGAAAGTGAACGTGGAAAATACAAGGACACCTGAGAATTGCATCCTTTCGACCCACCCAGAACTAAAATCTTCAAGACACCCAATCATATGGAGCTGCGCTGCGGAGGAATTCCAAATTCCCTCAACAGATAGAGTTAGGCCAGAAAGACCAGTCCTACGTATTGCCTCGTAATGTGTCATTGTTGGAGGAAGTAATCTCATCACTCCTGAAACCCTAGCAATGTCGGTCTCGTTTTGAGTAGCTGCTGCTTCACAAACAAGCTTCTGCATATTTAGTCTGAGACCATCACCAGTCGTGCCAATACCCTTGATCTCCCCACCAAGCACGAAAGGCCCCAACCTATTGAGGTACTCAATTTGGCCTCTTAAGTTTCCAGTTTGGCAAAATGTAGAAATCATCAAATGAATAATGCTTGAAGACCTTACAGAACTCAGAGCTATGAAACATTTTGGCTCCATTGTCCACTATTTCAGCTTGCAATGGAGATGGATCAAAAATGGTTGACTCAAGTATTTCAGGACTAAATTGATATTTGAAGTAATGACCCAACTGAGCAGATATGTGAATGTTGTTGAAGTGCTTGAATAATTCTCGGTCATTGAGACTTGTCATTTTTCCATGTATTCCTCTTGTAGTCAAACTTAAGGTTTGAGGGTATCTAAGGACTAGCAAGATTTCATCATTTTGAGAGAGTTCAGGTTGCTCACTGGTGTAAACGTCGCTGATGGAGTTACTGACAAATGAGAAACCAGAAGTATATCCATCATAACCAGAAGTAAACCCCTGATTTGGGAGAGATGAATTGCATAACAAACATATCATGCTTTCACTTTCATTTCCTTCTGTTTCAAAATAGACACCTTCGAAGTCAATCCTGAGGGCCGACACAGGTCTCATGTAGAACTTTGAGTGTGTCTGAGAAATGAAAAGATCCGTGCTATTCCTTGTTATGCCGATAGTCAAAACCCCACTGAGACTCACAAAGTTTTTAAGGAAATGGACAGGATTGACATCCTTGACCTGAAAGCTAACCACTTGCCAAGGGGAGATGAGGGGTGGACCTCCCATTGGCATATCTGTGCTATCAAACAGTATCAAGGGTGCTCCGCCAAAATCCTGCTCCCAATCTCCGTTGAAAAAGGAGAGCCCATTTACAAGTCTATTATGCCTACTATCATCAGGTTTCAACTTTCAACTCAGAAGCTGAAGATAGATAAGTGCCACAGTGCTTTTCAATCTCAGCTATCTGATTATGATTATAAGTATAGACTACAGTAGGATCATCAGGAAATGCAAAATCACCATTAGAAGCTTAGTGACTTAATGCAAATACTTCTATCAGGGTACATAAACAAAGAACCACGAGGTGAATCTTCATTCTTGAAGACTTCAAATACTAAGTTTTTTGAGTCTTTGAAACACCAACAAACCCAGCTGCAAGCTAAATAAAGAACATGCAAATAAAGAACATGCAAACAAAGAATCACATTGTTTGAAAAGAAACAAGTTGTACACATAAAATTCTCAGCGGATACTTGCTATGCTGTGAAACAAAGGGTCTATGTAGGTAAGATCATAACAAACAATGAAATGCCATGCACTGACCTGAACTGGTTGTGATTGTAAGTCCCCCTTCTAAGCAGAAATAGACAGAAGCTTTAGCCTTTCAAGTTTTTGAAAGAAGAGGCTTGCTAGCTTTAACACAAACTGATTTCTGAATGAGTAAACATAAAATGAGACCATTCCATGCATGCTTATAATGGCAATACACCTGCGTGACTGATTCCTTACTGGAATGAGTAATACACCCAAGATTTGAGGGCGAGAAAACCAAGAAAATGGTGAAATTAGAGGAGTTGACTTTAAGATTTTTATGAAACTTGGAGGTATGCATGGGCATTTACAAAGATAATTTCCTTATCAAGGAAGATAAACAATCAACTTAATCTTTCAATGGGTGTTTCTTCAATATTTTCTGCCTGGATTAAGGATAAAAGCCAAAAAGAAGAACCGCAAATAAATTGTTAAAAAGTGGCTTTTAGAATTGACCCCCTTGCATGACAGACACTTTGAGTACTCAAGGAAATCCAGTAGGATGAATTGGTAAAGCCCAAATTTAAGAATTAAAAAAAGGGAATTGGCATCGCGTTTAACAATTAGATTTGGAAGGTGTGCAGCAGTTCCCTTTCATAGTTGAGATCATTGCTGCGTTGATATATAAAACTCTTTCTTAAGCGAAAAACCTTTTTCTTAAAAGGACCATTGAATTCATGAACATTCTACTTGATAGAGGAGAAATCTTTACAGGTTTTCTTAAATTATAGATTTCTGGCTTTCACTAGAACAAATAAGAAGGAGCACGATAAAACACTTTCAGGTAGAATTAGAGGCCATCAATGATGATATTAGATGATTGCAAGTAAATTGGCATCTGTAAACCGATAGAAAAATGATCTACCATTCAACATGATGCTATATCATTTTCCTATAAAATGATGAAATTTATGTTTAGGAGACTCTAGACATGAAATGGTATCACAAATGTTATGCAATTAAAATGATTTAAGTTTTGAAGATAATGCCATCAACATATAAAATAAAGCTAAATGAAAAACAGTACAAATAGATGAATATCATTCAAGGATTACATATCCTGCAACACATTGTTCTTCGTAGGGTATCATAAAATGGAACTGCTCCCAAGGTCGTTGTTACTACAACTTTAGGTTTGCTAAGGTTGAATTTGAAAGATCAAAGCTTCAGCATCAACCTCAAATGGGGTAATCAACCGCGTGACTGCTTCCTTACTGGAATGAGCGATACACCCAAGATTTGAGGGCGAGAAAACCAAGAAAATGGTGAAAAAAGAGGAGTTGACTTTAAGATTTTTACGAAATTTGGAGGTATGCATGGGCATTTACTAAGATAATTTCCTTATCTAGGAAGATAAACAATCAACTTAATCTTTCATTGGGTGATTCTTCAATATTTTCTGCTTGGATTAAGGATAAGAGCCAAAAAGAAGAACCGCAAAGAAACTGTTAAAAAGTGGCTTTTAGAATTGACCCCCTTGCATGACAGACACTTTGAGTACTCAAGGAAATCCAGTAGGATGAATTGGTAAAGCCCAAATTTAAGAATTAAAAAAAGGGAATTGGCATCGCGTTTAACAATTAGATTTGGAAGGTGTGCAGCAGTTCCCTTTCATAGTTGAGATCATTGCTGCGTTGATATATAAAACTCTTTCTTAAGCGAAAAACCTTTTTCTTAAAAGGACCATTGAATTCATGAACATTTTACTTGATAGAGGAGAAATCTTTACGGGTTTTCTTAAATTATAGATTTCTGGCTTTTATTAGAACAAATAATAAGGAGGAGCACGATAAAGCACCTTCAGGTAGAACTAGAGGCCATCAACGATGATATTAGATGATTGCAAGTAAATTGGCATTGGCAAACCGAGAGAAAAATGATCTGCCATTCAACATGATGCTATTTCATTTTCCTATAAAATGATGAAATTTATGTTTAGGAGACTCTAGACGTGAAATCGTATCACAAATATTATGCAATTAAAATGATTTGAGTTTTGAAGATAATGCCATCAACAGATAAGCTAAATGAAAAGCAGTACAAATTAGATGAAAATCATGCAAGGATTACACATTGTTCTTCGTAGGGTATCATAAAATGGAACTGCTCCCAAGGTCATTGTTACTGCAACTTTAGGTTTGCTAAGGTTGAATTTGAAAGGTCAAATCTTCAGCATCAACCTCAAATGGGGTAATCAACCGCATCTCTTACAGTGTTATAGAGAAGCTGAAAAAGTGCCACCGACACTTGACCAGTGATATAGGCTCTCCGCAGCGGATAAATGAGGTTTTTCGACGAGCGATTCACGTACCTTTGAACCAGTAGAGGAGAAGTTAGAATGATGATCTGCAAAATATGGAACTCTTTCGGCATAGTATCTTTTCCAGGCTCAGTGAAAATCTCATATGTGAGGAACGATAGCAGAGAAAAGATGATGACGTAAACCAAAAATCTCAGCAGGATTCGCTTCTCACTTGGCACATCCCCAGGTTCTGATTCTGATTCCCCTTGAGCTTGTAGTGCCTTCCGAGCTTTTAACACCAGCTTGAAAATTCTAGCAGTGAGTAGTAAAGCAGCAAGAACAAGAAGTTTCGCCGTGTAATATAATGATTCCATGACTACTTGGTAGTTTTGAAGATTGTAAGGGTGGTCCCTATAATATTTAGTTTCCAGTGACTTGATCAGAATCTCATCTTCTCCAGCTAAGCTAAAGCCATACCTAATAATTTCTATACCAAGCAAGACAAGAGGTATAGATTGAACAAGTTCTGGGTTTTTCTTCATGTAGCAGAGTTGGCTCCATGTGACTGCAACTATTACCAAGAGCAGTAAAACTCGAAGAACCCCTTCAAAAATTCTACGAAATTTTACAGCTTTTTCATGATTTCGATTACGAAGCATAAACGTCTGGAGGCTTATCGGGGTAAAATAAAGAGGGTCCTCATCATTCCGTTGGCTGGTGATGGTAATCTTTGCCGTTGGATTAATCAACCATTGAGTAGTCTCAGGAGAGTACTCAACTTTAACTTCAATCAAACAATCTAGACCTCTCTCAGTATCAATGTTGGCGACCAAAACTTTCCTGCAGCCAATTAAATACATCTTACCAACACGGTGGTCGTACAGACCCTCCAATTGCAACCTCGAGACATGATTGTAATACTTGTCTTTCACTTTGAAAGGTGCTTCTATGAACACGATACTCAGCGAAATATTCAGGACATTGAGCTTACGAAATTCAGCTTGTGTTCCGAGCGAAGGATCATCTCTATAGAACACGAGGTCAAGTGGGCCAAGTAAAGGACCTAAAGAGAGAACCTCAATAAGAACATAAGTCTCAGGGCTAACAAATGCCCCGATACGAAGATCATTTGAGAGACAATCTAAGCTTTCAAGTAGACTCTTGCTCTCCTCCAGGGAAGGGTAAGTCAACAGTGATTGCTTGACTAAGGCTATCAATATAGCAGGTTTACTTCTTTCTCGGAAAGCGATGGCCTGGTCATGATTGGAGTAACTGTATGATAGATAAGATCTAATATACGAATTGTGGCTAAAAAGAGCAGAGGACAGCTTGGACCCAAAAAGAATTGGAGAGTACGATTCTGTTTCATTTGTGAAGCTAGAGATGCTCCCAGATATGATACTCCTCTGCTTCAAGGACATCGAACGAGGAAAATACAATAAGATCTGAGTATCACATTTCCCCGACCTCGAATCAAGACAACCAATCATGATAAGTTGTCCAATTGAGGAATTCCATATTCCTTCAATGGAAAGAGTCAATCCTGAAAGTCCAGTCCTATGTGCTGCCACATATGGTTCCATTGTTGCAGGAGATAGCCTCAGCACTGCAGCAACCCTGGCAATTTTTGTCTCTCCTAGAGTAGTTTCTTCTTCTTCACAAATTACATTCTGCAAAATGAGCCATAGATTCTCGTAATTCAACCCAATACCCTTTATCTCCTCCCCAAGCAGAAAAGGACCCAATTTACTTGGGTACTGATCATATATTCCTCCAGACTTCAGATTTGACGCAATGTGGTAAACTTGATATTGGAAACCTTTCAGAACCCTACAAAACTCAGAGCTATTAAACATGATGGCACCATCTTCCACCATTTCATCGTGTAGTGGATTCAAGTCACAAGGTTTTGACCCCATCACTCTAGAACTAAACTGATACTTTGAGAAACTACCCAACTGAGCAGATATGTGAACTTTGTCAAAGTATTTTGAAAAATCCAGTTTGCTGAGGCTCGTCATTTCACCACGTATTTCTCTACTGGATACAGTAAAATTTGGAGGGTACCTAAGAACAAGTAAGATTTGGTTGTTTTGCAAGAGCAGTGGCTCAACATTGACAGCAGTATCAATATAGTTTTCCGTCAAATATGTGGAACCATCAAAGAATTTCCTTAATGGTAGAGTTCCATTCCCCAACAAACAAACCAAGCGCTCACCTCCGTTTTCTTCTGTTTCAAGATAGACCCCTTCAAAATCAACTCTGAGAGCAGACACGCCCGGTCTCATGTGGAACAAGGAGTTTATTTCATCGAGAAACGTGCTATTTCGAGTTACGCCAATGGACAACACGCCGCTAAGACTTATTGTGATTTTGGATTGGTGAGCAGACTGGACATCCGTCACCTCAAAGCTCACCAGTTTCCATGGAGAGATTAATGGGGGGCCACCCTGAGGCATGTCACTATCATCAAAGGGCATCAAGGATGCTCCACTAGACTCCTGCTCCCAATCTCCATGGTAGAAAGAGAGCTCGTCTTTAAGTCCAGAACCTCTATCGCCATCAGTTTTCAACTCGGAAGCTGAAGATAGAAAAGCGCCACATTGATTCTCAATCTCTGCCAACCGACTGTAGCTATAGACAACAGAAGGATCAACAGGGAATGCGAAATCACCATAGCGGGCAGTGTAGCATACGCCAAACAACTCTAGCAGGGTCCACAAACGAAAGACTAAAATTAGGTTCTTCATTTAGTTTAAATGTAGGGTTCTTAATCCTCAAACAAGCCACCAACCAAAACCACGGAAAAGAAAGGGGCGGGGAGAATCTAACAAAAACTCATGTATGTCAATCTTAGAAAATTACCCAAAGAAAAATGACAGATTGCAGTGACTCTAGGAAGCAGAAATGGGCCTGATAGAGAATGAAAAGTTGCTAAGTAATCTTAGAAGCTAAAGAAAGATTCAGCACTAGGATTTTAGAAGGTGAT
>JAOTQG010121735.1:0-10634 GCA_025631175.1 Iris virginica | reverse complement strand
ATTTCATGTGAAAAGGAAAAGAGAAAGTCTTTTATACAGAATATACATTTTAGTCATGCACCTTTGAAGAAAAGTTGTTTATTCTTTGATCATGAAATCTTCATCTCTTTTGTTCAATGATATCCTTGAGAAATGAGACTCTCTTGTTTGTCATCTTTCAAGCATCATCACCCAACCTTAGAGGACCCCACATCTTTTCTTGACCTCCATCAAACTTTTGACTCTAAGTTCTCCAAAAAACCTGCAACTTGGGTCTATCCCAACCTTGTTGACGCTAAAGTAATCTACCCTATCTATCATCTTCCCCCTGTCATTCGAAACCTCTTAGCCTTTCTTTATGAGGGTAGACATGACCCTAAGTACCAATCTCTCTACCTCAACAACTTTGGGGAAATGGTGCCTTACATTTCTATCCAAGGGTAAGAGAACTGGTCTGCCTTGGACATCTTGTTTGGTTTTGGAAAGTACTTGAAAGGGCAATCACCGGAATGGAACACTACCTTTGCCCTGAGTGGTTGGAAGCAACAACATATCATGGTCCACAGGGAGATAAACAAGTGGTGTAGGAAGAATTAGTGGAGACTGACCACAGATGACTCATTTTACACTGGTGTCAAGGTCACTGACTTTGATTTCAGCAAGGACTATGGTGCCATCATTGTTTCAGATGCCTCCCCTAGCATGGAAATGTTGAAAGCTAGAGATTTTGTGGATGCATATAGAGAACAAATCCTAGAGGCTCTTCCTGAGACAAAGGATGAGGAGTTGGATGCCTTAACGGCAGATATTGATAACTACAAATCCTCCCCCTCTAAGTCTGCTGCTGCTAGGCAAGACAGTGATGAGCTGGATTTTATGGTAGCTAACACTGCTCAACCAGCCATTCCAGAGGAGGACAGACAAAGCTTAGAGCCCATGGATGTGCAGAGCCATGTCTGGACATGTCTCCCTTCAAAAACCTTGCTGATATTGAAGAGGTAGACTCCACGAACATGGGTGAGTCCTCTAGTCTGCTCAAGACATCTGGTGAGCCATCTGAATTGGCCAAGTCTGTTGATAAAGTGAAGTTTCATGATGCTGCCAAGGATATAGATTCTGGTGGAGATGATGATGATAATGATGAGGATGATGATAAGGATGGAGAAGGTGAAAGGATTGGAAGTGTTGAGAAGATGTCTGAAGAGGTAGCCCCACCTAAGGCCTCTGATGAAGACAGAGTGGTAGAGTCTTCTGCTGAAATTGAGGAAGAGGTTGCTGAAGGATCTTCTAGATTGATCTCTAAGGAATACGCCTTGAAGTTGATTGGTGTAGTTGAAGGTGCTGGTGTTGACAAGGATGATGCTCAGGTCTTGGAGAATGCTGATATTCTTGCACTTGGATTTGACTTGAACCAAGTTGCAGAGGAGATGTTTGAGGATAATATGGAGATTAACTTTGATGGGGGAGCAGCTCAAGAGGAGCAGCCGCTTGATGTGGCAGATTATGTGTTGGAGGATTTATCCCTTACCCTTTCTCAACCCATAATAGACCTTTCCCTAATCCCTTATGGCCCTTTTTCTCCCCAACTTTCTCTCCCTTCCTTTTCTCACAGCCAAAATCTGACCCCTCTGAGAGCCCGGATTGGTGCCAGAGAGGTTGCATTGGCTCTGGACCAAGCCTTTCCTAGAAGGAGGATGACTGAAGACAACTACAAGTGGATTATGTCTGTCATGCCTACCTGTGCTCAAAAGTTTCTTTTTGATGATGAGCTAGGATTAATAGGTCGCATTTCAAAACCCTCTCATTCTTTTCTTATTCCCTTCTTTTCTTATTCCCTTCTTTTCTTACCCAGAATCCCTTTTCCTTTCTACCACCCTCACATTCCTTCCCCAACTTTTTTCCTTCCTGAGATTCTACTCAGAGGACCTACTCTCTATCTACTACAACAAAACCTTCTAGCCATAAGATTCATTCATTCCTCAGCCTTTCGTTTCTTTCTTCTTCTCAACCTTTATCTGACTCAACAGTCGCCCTTAAGGATTTTGTTTCATCCCTTCTACCCTTCTGATGTCATCATGGTGGATGTCCTTGCCTCTGACTCTGACCTGGTGATTCTCTCCCCTGTCAGATCACTTGCTCCACCTATGGACTCCCCTCCTACAGACCCCTTTCCCCATACTGCTGGCCCCTCCTATACAAGCATAGAATCTCCTATCCCTGACCAGCTTGAGACCGTCTTGGCCTCCATCAGAGAAGTATTTGCAAGGCAAGATGAGTTATCTGACCAACTGAGCGAGTGGAGTTGAAGGTGAAGCTTGAGCTTGAAGGCTTTCGATTGGCTCAGGAGGAGACTACTCAGCGAGTTACTACTGGCATGGACTTCATGTTGAGTGCCTGCAAGTACTTCATCAACAATGCCATCAACAAAGTTCTCCGTAGGCAGATGGGTGTGGCTCCTAATCATAAGATTGTTCAAGAGCTTGCTAAGGTTGAGAAGCTCAGAGCTGAGGCTGTTGCAGAAGAGGTGGCCATTAATGCCATGAAGGAGGAGAGACTACTTGCTGCCTCCATCCAAGGAATCATTAGACAGAATGATTATATCAGAGACTACTTGGATGGCCTCCTTGCTCGATTAAGGCTTGCTCTCCCCAAAAGGCCAAGCCCCATTGAAGAAGAAGGTCTGTTATTGCTAAAGAACAGACATGAGCTCATCTACAAAAGAAAAATTAGAAAGCTCCGTAAGAAGAAGAACCTGAAGAAGCTTATTGTTGAGATCTCTTCCTCTAGTTCCTCCTCCGATGACTCTCAGGATGAAGATCAATCTGATCTAGAAGACTATATGGAATCTGAGTATGACTTGGACTTCAAGAAGGCTCTGAAGGAATCAAGAAAGACAATGAGAGATGATCTGAAGAAATATCTTGATGTTCCTGGCTCTCCAAGTAAAAAGAAGTAGGATGACAGCAGCTCTGAAGCAGAAGAAGACTTGCCTCCAATCAATCCTTTGGATAAAGGCAAAGGAAAAATGTAGAAGGCTGCTAATCAGAAGCCCGCTGATCAGAAGACTCTCTTCAGACTACTTGCAGAACGGACTACCTACACCCCTCTCTCTAAAACTCAAACTTAGTCTTTCTTGACATTATTTTTTTAGGATTATTGTAGCATATTATAACTGCCATATTTTTCCTGCTACACCAGCACACACAAGGAACTCATTTCTTATATATTCATTCATATCCCTTATATAAACTATTTTGTGTGTTTCAAGGTTTATAGAAGGGCTTCAATTTTAACAACTTAGACATAGGAATAGTATTAAGTCGCTAAAACATGCTTTTTTACTTAGTATAATCACAAGATAAATTTTGTACCTAATACTTTAGCTTTAGGTCCCTTAAATGACTTAGCAGCAAGTTAAAAATGTCATGGCATTAATCAAATAGGAGGAAATTGTTAGAATTTATTCTTTTAAGATTTGATTAATTGCCTAATTTTTTTTAAAATATAAATGTCTATTTATCGCATATTCAAGCCATTCAATATAAATTGACATTTAAAAACTTAGTACTTACAAATAAATTTTTACATGGCTGTGTAACAGGAACGTATCCGTTCCAAGCTATCTCAAGGGTAAAGCGGTAATTTTACAAGCTTAAGGTATCCGTCGAAAGGCTTCTGATATAAAGGGTTCCGACCTCATCACCAGAAGACTTGGACTATGAAGGCTACCGACTGAGTGCTCCGTTCAGAAAGCTCCATCGTACGATATAATTTATCCTACGTTTCCTCCAATCAAGAATTCAAATTTATTCAAAGGATTAACGGCTATAAGGACACTTGTCATCGTTTGTAATGTTAATACGAGGATGATGGCAGACAAGATTGTGCTACAATGCTGGACAGATCAAAAGAGATAAAACATAGTACTGAGCGCATAACAGAACAAGTCAGTCTTCAACACGTGTCCAGAAGACAGATTCCTTGAAGTCCTCCGATGAGCAGAATTTGTCTATAAATAGAGAACGACTTCACAGCTTGCCATTATTCTGCCCAAGAGAGACCTGATTCTTAAGTTCTTCATACTTCTGCAATCGGATCACTCCTGTGAGATACGAAATTTATAGATCTAACCCCTACTATTACCAGCCAAATATAGTAGTATTTTGTTGTAATCATCAAACATTTAGGAAGGCCTCCCTCACGGAGATCCCAGGAGGTCGTTTGGTGAATTATAAACACATACGTGAGTATATACACTTAGTTGCACACACTCACAAAAACACCAGTCAACCTGCTTGTATTGTTCCTCTTTGAGAGTGTTCTGTTTCGTCTTTTCTTTCTTGTAAAGGCCTGTAGCCCAAGATTGCTGCTGGCTGACACTTATAATAGATAAGATATATAGTGGATCTCTCTCACAAATCTAAGTCTGACCTTCTTGGTAGAGGACTAGCCAGTTAGTTTGTGAACCTCTATACATCCTGTGTGATTTACTTTTCTGTATTTCTTTCTGTTTTTGATTACTATCATTTCTTTCTAGCAACCTCGAATCCTCCAGGATCAGAGGACTCTGTTTCGACACAAGGCATCCGAGTTAGCATAACTTTTCTTAACTTTTTTTTAATCAGAATCTTTACTCAGAAAATTCAGTAGTCTTCCGCTGCACTAAAACCCCTTCTTTTAATTCAAGGGTGAGAATTTTCTAAGTATTCTGTTTTTAAGAAAAAAGTTTTGATAGGCTATTCACCCCCCCCCCTCTTGCCTATATTGAGCTAAGTGGGACCAACACTATACTATGCAATAAGGTTGTACCTAACAACTTAAACAATTCCTTCCAAAACCCACTAAGGAAAATCTTATCCCTATCAGAGATTATGGTAGAGGGACAACCATGCAATTTGAGGACAGTGCCAAAGAATTCCTGAGCAACTGTTTGAGCAGTGAAAGGGTGGGCCAAGGGTAACAAATGACAGTACTTAGTAAGAATGTTTATCACCACCAAGATACAATTCTTTCCAACTGATTTGGGTAAGCCTTCTACAAAATCCATAGCTAAATCCAGCCAAGCCTTAGTAGGAATAGACAGAAGTTGTAACAAACCAGGACTCGAAACATGTTCTGGTTTACTCTATTGACAAACAGCACACTTCTCCACATAATTCTTAACATCAATCTTCATGGAGGGCCAAAAGAGGACTTGTGATATCCTTTTGTATGTCCCCTGAATCCCTGAATGCCCTCCTAGACCAGAATCATGCATGATCTCCAACAGTTGAGACCTGTGATCCTCACTACTCCCCACATAGAACCTATTCTTGAATTTCAAAACACCTTGAGTATAGTTATATAAGCTTGGACAATTAACAAACAGGGTACATTGTGTGATCAAATCCATAGAAACTTCATCATTCTCATAACTAGTATTTAACTCTTGCTTCCATAATGGCACAACAACTGACATGGAATGACAATGAGTGTCTTCAGGCAGTCTCGATAATGTATCAGCTATGACATTCTCCCTCCCTTTCTTATATTGAATGTCATAGTCAACCCAATCAGTTTACTAAGCCACTTTTGCTGGAGTAAGGTGGAGAGTCTCTGCTCTAAGAAAAATTTCAAATACTGGTGGTCAGTCCTTATCACAAAGTGGTGACCAATCAAATAGGGCCTCCACTTATCCACTGCTAACACAATTGCCATAAGCTCCTTTTCATATGTAGAAAACCCTTAAGCCTTTGGACCCAAATCCTTGCTCAAGAAGGCTATGGGCCTATTGTCCTGCATCAAAACAATACCAATACCCTTATCATAGGCATTTGTCCCCACTTCAAAAGGCAACCCAAAATCAGGCATGGCCAAAACTGGTGTAGAACTCATGGCCAACTTCAATTGGTGGAAAGCATTCACAGCCTCTGGAATCTACTGGAATTGATCCTTCTGAAGCATAGCAGTAAGAAGTTTACTAATCACTCCATAACCCTTGACAAATTTCCTTTAATAGCTAATCAAACCCAAAAATCCCCTAAGCTTCTTCACAGTTTGAGGTAAAGGCCAGTCTTTCATGGCCTGGACCTTAGCAGGGTCAGCAGCCACCCCCTCCCTAGACACAATATGGCCTAAATACTCAATTTGAGTTTGACCAAACACACACTTAGACCTCTTGGCACACAATTCATGTTGTCTCAACAGAGAAAGTACTACCCTGAGATGCTCCAAATGCTCACTCCAAGAACTTCTATACACCAAAATATCATCAAAGAAAACTAAAACAAACTTTCTTAATTTATCTGCAAAAACCTGGTTCATGAGAGACTGAAAAGTTGTAGGAGCATTTGTCAAGCCTAAAGGCATGACAAGAAACTCATAGTGGCCATTGTGAGTCCTGAAAGCAGTTTTCTATATATCAGGCTCATGCACTCTAATTTGCATATAAGCAGCTCTTAAGTCTATCTTTGAAAAGTATTGAGATCCTTGCAGCTCATCTAACAACTTCTCCACTATAGGGATTGGAAATTTATCCTTAATAGTATACTTGTTGAGGGCCCTATAATCTACACAAAACCTCCAAGTACCATCTTTCTTTTTGACCAGCAAAACTGGTGAAGCAAAAGGTGATACACTAGGTTGAATAATGCCAGCCTCTAACATTTCCTTGACCAACTTTTCTATCTCATTTTTCTGGACATAGGGATATCTATAGGGTCTCTGGTTCCCAGGATTGCTCCCAGCCAATAATGGAATTCTGTGATTATGAGATCTGTGAGGGGGCAATGTTTTGGGCTCAAAAAATACATCAAAAACCTCCATTAACAGTTCCTCTAGATTTCCTTCTGGATCCCAAAGACATCCTGTAGAAGCAATAGCACACAACTATCCTACAACCTCATAATCAGGTTTTCTAGTCACCTTTGAAAATTAAGTAGTTGATAACTGATGTAAGAATCCTCCACCTACCTTCCTGTTTTTTCCCTTCAATATAACCTTATGACCATCCCTGTAGAAAGTGAGCTTAAGCTGATTGAAGTCCATAGTAATAGGACTAAACTTCCTCATCCAATCCAACCCTAACACCATGTCACAACCTCCAAATGTGAGAAACTTCATCTCATTGGTGAACTCATAGCCCTGCATTTCCCACTTAAATTCAGGACACCTGTAGTGACTCCTGACACTATTTCCATCAGTCACAGTCACCTTCATTTCTGAGGTTTTTTCAATGCCACATTTCACTTCCTCAGCTACCTTAGGGTCCAAGAAGCTATGAGTACTTCCACTGTCTATCAAAATGGTCAAAGGTCTTCTGTTGGCTATCCCTTGAATTCTCAAAGTGTTAGGAGTTTGGAATCCAGCCAATGCATGGGATGATATCTCAATTTCCCCATCTGTACCTAAACCATTTATCTCCTCCACTTCCTCAACCATATCAACTTCATCCACTACCTCCACCTCTTCTGGTACAACTTCCAACATGTATAGTTGTTGCCTCTTACACTGATGTCCAGGAACAAATTTCTCATCAGAATTGTAACATAAACCTTTTGCTCTCCTTGCTTGCATCTGCTCATATGTTAATGTCTTAACAGGAATAGGTTTAACACTACTATAGCTCTGACTATTCCCAGTTGATGACCATGATTTAATCTTTGGTGTAGGAAATTTAGTAGAGACAGGTGGGGAAGGTAACAATCCTTTCGAGTTCATTCGATTATTAGAGAATACGGTTGAATTTGAGATCATAGTAGTTAGGGCAGACTCCTGTAGTCTAGCTAAGTTTATTGTTTTTGAAAGATTTTTCGGTTTGAATAATCTTACTATGCTTTTGATCTCAGGCTTGAGTCCACTAATGAAGCTCGAGATCCAGTAGGACTCCGGTTGGTACGGTTCAGGGAAGCTATGGTAGCACGGAGAGCTTCGAGCATTTTTTTTTTCCAGAACCAGGGCGTCACCTGGCGGGAATAGCTACCCTTTTATTAATAAAAAAAATAACATAGAAGGAGGGGGACTTACAAGTGACTCACTTACTATAGCTGAACCTCAAAAGAAAATAAACAAAAGTCACTTCCTATAAGAATATAAACCATAACTATCATGAATCAACGCATGCCGAGCCTGATACGGAAGCGCTGATGTAGACCAGAAAAGTCCATCCACAATAGCTTCATGAGCAGCCGCCGCCAACCTATCTGCTACCATGTTACTCTCTCTGAGACAGTGACCAACCTGACCTGATCCTAACAACTTCTTACATAACCTAAGATGATATAGGCAATTCCAAGAAGGAGGTTGATTACCCTTTAAAAAATCAACAGCAACTTTAGAATCCATTTCCACATACACCTCTTGTAGACATAACTGATGGATTAAGCAAAGACCATCCCGAAGCGCCATTGCCTCAGCAACCATATTACTCTGATGACCATATTTTACGAGCAAAAAACCATCGCCCCCGAATGATCTCTAATAATGCCTCCACCCGTAGCCAAACCATTCACACTAGAACCATCAGTGTTCAGTTGAAAATTAAACCCAACTTTGAAGGCCCATCTAAGCCACCTACCTTGTCTTTGCTGAACAGGACTAACACCTAGTTTCAAATAATCCAACCACAAAGTTTCAATACGAGACAACAACTTTGTGGGAGTAAAGATAGACATAAATTCCTGTAAATGCCGAGATATAATCGAGGTAACATTAACAATGCAATCTTCAAAAAGGATCTTACATCGAGCTTTCCAAAGTTCCCAAACACCTACTAGCAAAATACCTATTTTCAAAACCCCAGTTTGAGAGGAAGGAGAAGAATTTCTCAACCATATGTCAAATAGATGGGAACAAGAGCTGTAAGAAATAGGCAGATTGCCCATCTTTGCAAAATGAACCCATACTGCCGCTGCCCATTGCGAGTTTACGAAGAGATGATCCATATTTTCCTCCTTAAAATTATTAGAGCAACAAACACATTTAGAGACCATGGTGATTCCTTTCTCTTTAACTATCATATTCACTAGAACCGCACCATGCACGGTCTCCTTACACCAAGGCACAATAGGACTGCTGGGACTTAACTGTTTAAAATGGGTTGCTGTGGAGAATATCCCATTGCTCGAAAGAGTATATACCAGCCTATCCTTCTCGTTATCGTCCAAAACTAGCTCCTCCAAAGCTCTCCTTTGATCACTCGTTAGCAAGTCCATAAACCCATCCCTAATCTGGTACGCTTGTTTCACTGACAGGGCCAAGTCCATGGGAAGAGGACCTATGATTGGATTACCACACCAATTATCATTCCAAAATGAAACCGCCCCCTCACCCACTATCCACCTAGTAAGAGATTGAAGCCGAACTACGTGTGGAAACACTACTTTGCAAATATGAGAGCAATTCTTAGGTAAAATGAAGAAGCCATGTTTCTTATACATGCTCCGCATCCATTTGGCCCAGATCGTGTCTCCTTCCATTGCAGCCCACACTAATATAGCATGCATAGAGTCCATAACCTGCTGCAGCAAGCGTATCCCTAGACCTCCTCTTTCAAAAGGAGTACATATAGTAAGCCATGATACCCATCTGTATCGTCTATCCCCATCCGCATTCCATATGAAACCAGCCAAGAGTTGTTTGATTTTCTTAAGAACCCCTTTTGGAACTTTTTGACTCGCAAGCGTGTACACCGGAATACTACTTAACACTGACTTTACCAAACAAAGCTTGCCCGCAAAAGATAACAACTTACCTTTCCAACCTGCGATCCGTTTGGCAACCCTCTCCACGATCTTGTTGAAATAAGAAATTCTGGCTCTCCCCTTAAAAAGGCTAACTCCCAACACTAACAGTTCCAGTTTGTTGGAGCTTATTAAACTCATCTTGAGGATCTTCCCCTCCCGTTAGCTCAAATCGTACATATAGCTCTTGCACAAACTGCGGCCAAACTAAAACTCCGTCAGGTTCCTGGAAATTTTGATACCATTCGTCAGCGACTCCGTCCAAGTGTATTGAGGCCAAAGAGACCTTCTTCAAATCGTCCATAACCTTGAATTGAAAGTACTTCCGACACTTTCGAATCCAACAACGAGGCGTCGGTGAACACTACTAGAAAACAACAAAACAACTACTGACTATATAGCGACTGACAAGTCAGTCGCTATACAGAGACTGACTTAGTGTATAGCGACTGACTGTCAATCGCTAAAATAGGTCAGTCGTTATTTTGGTAGGTGGACTATAGCGACTGACTCAGTCGCTATATAGTGACTGACATAGTGACTAAGTCAGTCGCTATATTCCCCTACTTAAACCCAAAATCTGGAAGCCATCTTCTCCACCGCGCCATACCCAATTTTCAGAGAGAAAAATTCCCCCCCTCCCCCCAAACCAGATCGCTCGCCGCCCTAGCTCTTCCACCAAATCGTGACCTCCTCCCTCCGGCGACTGCCCCGGCGAACTCCCTCACACACACACAGGTTCTCTCTCTCTCTCTCACACACACACACACACACACGCAGACACACACGCACACGCACACGCACATACACACACTGACTGAACACACACACACACACACACACACTCACATTGTGTTGAACACACACACACACACACTCATATTTGTAATTTTCAGATTAGTGTGTATATATTTTTAATTTTCTGTGACTAAAATT
>JAOTQG010121724.1:0-10636 GCA_025631175.1 Iris virginica | reverse complement strand
CCCAAGGGGGCATGGGAAGGGATCGAACCTGAGACCTTACATACTGTAAAGCTCGGCTCTACCACTGAGCCACCCCTGGGTTCCCCTATGGTCAAGATACAAATTCAGCACGGAAGTGTAAAGTAATGGATCATAATTCTTTAGATGTTTAATGAAACAGAGAGCCATATGCCTTTTCTCTTCTGTATATCATTGTTAAGTATTGTTATTCCCAACTCTAACCGACAACGAGTTTATCTTACAGCAGTGTGTAAAATAAAGAGGGGGACTGGGTGGGGCCAACTACATATAAAAAGTAAATACACGGAAAATATGCATTTATGAATCTTCAAATAATTCACGAGATGTTAATGAAGCGTACTTGTCCATATGGTGTGCAGCCCCTGGTAGTGTGTCATATGATGGACTATTTGCAAATGCACTCTGTCAGTGATTTATCATAAAAGTAAATTAGAGGTGTGACATATAGTAGCATAATAGGCAAGACACTGGGTTATATATATATATCCAAACAGACAAACAAAAAAGACTAACCCTTTTTGTTTCTGAGTGTGGTCCAGGCAACAGCTTCAGTATTTCTTCAATTGGCCGCCTGAGGTATAATATTTTGCAACATCACATCAAGAATTACCAAAATCTAAAAAGTGATTTTCCACTATGCAATTAAAAACATTAATATTCACATGAGAATAACAGATGCACTGAAAATAACAGGGTCAAATTATATTTACAATAAAGACCTTACCGTATAACAAAAAAGTAATGTCAGCAAAATTGACAAAAAAATCGTCTTCGAAAGGAAATTCCAAACTTGGGAAGGATTCTTGGACGCTCTAACGATCAGCATTGTCGCAGGACACTCAAAAAAGCAATTCTCGAGTTATCTTACATGCAAACTCGAGGATCAAACATTTAAAAACCGTGATTCGTACAAATTTCTCCATCTCACAGACGTGAGATCCCACCTTTATGATTTAATGATTATAAGCAGTAATACCAGATAAGTTGATAAGTTCAACAATAAAAGAAAGCAACTGAAATTGATTGGTACTCTCTCCATCCCTAAAAGATAGTCTCACCTTCCTATTTGGTTCATCCCAAAAAGATAGTTCCATTTCTGAAAAGCAGCTAAACTATCATTGTAATTTTAAAATGGTACAAACAAGTAAAGCTATAGAAACAGCATTCCTACATTTTCTTCACCATTATGTATGACAGTATGAGCAACAGGTGTTTATGACATTATTGGAAAAGAGAGAATCATATCTTAGAGCGTCAGCACCTCGATACTCTTGATGCAGATGAGTTATTTTCAAATATTGTAATGCCTCAATAAAATCTAAGCGACACTATACACTTCCTCTAGCAATCTAAACTCAATCATGGTACTCACCTTTACATAGTATTCCCTCTGTCCCACTTGAAGAGGAAACCTTTGACTATACATGCAAACTAGAAAAGGGTTGAAAACATATTCATTTCCTTAAATCCTCAACAAGAGACCCATGTTTATCCCTTGCAAAAAGGGAGGGTAATATTATCAAATGGGATGGCCCACGAAGGAAATGTTCTCTTCAATTGGTACTACCGTAGAAGGACGTGTCCCTCTTCAAGTGGCACAGACATAGCAAATCTAGATAGTGGAGAACTTGGCTGAGCTTCACCAGCATGTACATCTATGGACGCTTGTCCCTTTTAATTTATGAAAACTAATATGCTCATTAACGTTCAAAGTTGAATAGAATGCTACCAAAAAACTTTCCTAGCTTGTCAATAAACCATCTTAATGTTGTGTAATTTACATAAGAGCATGAGCAATAGAAACAAGATAAGTAACTGTGGTTATTCACAACCAGAGTCCATATGAACCTTAGCCTGGCAATTTCAGAAATTAAGCTCACCATCCGGATCGAATTGCATGCTGAACAAGTCGGATACTGAGAGGAGCATACCCAGAAAATACGTACGAAATATCATTGGGACTGCCAAATAGAAAAGCGACGAAAGTCAGACACAGGGAATAATGTTACGTACTTAACATCACGAAAATGTTTGCTTCTCTTTTTTGATAATCATCATCACTCGACTAAACTGTTATACAAACTTTCCAAAGCTTCATATATTTCAATGATTTTTCTTGTTTTTTGTCAATTTAATGCTACCACTTGAGAGTTGAGGCCATAAAATGGAGCAACAGTGTGCACGTCCATGTTGAGATGGAATGCAATGTGGTGAGATTGCAAATGTGGTCTCCATGTTGAGGTGGAATGCAATGAAGTTTGCAAATAGGGTCTTCACCAAGTTCACAAGAAAAATTGCTAGAATCATTCCAAAAAAATTGTGATAAGTACGTAGCTATTGGAGATTTTTAGTAATCATAATTTTAATATTCACTCTAACACATACCATTTGTTACTGAATACAAAATTATAAACTAACCATTGTGCTACTAATATGTTTGACAACAAAATTGATGTAATCAGGACTTTAATGATCCACAACTCCTATACTACCAAACTCGTGACCCACCCATTGCATTTATCCAATCTTTCTAGGCCTTCCTTTAACAGCATCACAACTTTACCCAAAAGTGTGGGCACCCAGGAGGGTTGAAAAAATATCTCAACTGGTTTGCAAGTAAACACAGAGTATAAAAATGGAAAATAAAATAATCAAACTCATTTGAAGATGGGTAGAAAGTTAACTCCTACAAGGAATTCCCAGTGACATGACTCACATTTTAGGGCGCATGGGAAGAATCTAATTGTAAGCGGCCTTAACCTCACAAGGGCTAAAATCCATGTACAGGGAGAAACTTAAGGCAGGCCCGACTATTTTCACAGAATTGGGAAAGTGATACTGAAAAACACAACAGCACTAAACACTCGTATTGGCAAAGTATAATTAATTGGTCCTACACGTGGAAGGCAGGCTCTCACAATTTTCACTAATTTGCGACGCCGTAATAAGAAATATATATATATATATATATATATATTGGTGCTACATGTGTAAGAAAGATGGGGAAAGTGAGAATCATTTACTGTTGCACTGTCCGATGACGAGGGATTTATGGAGTGTCTTGTTCTCTTCGCTTCATCTTTCATGGCTTATGCCACGTTCAGTTAAGGACCTCCTGCGCAGCTGGTCATAAGCGAAGGAAGAGGTGTATTATATGGGATACTGTTCCACTGGGCTTTTTTTGGACAATCTAGAACTAAAGGAATCGCAGGGCTTTTGAGAGTGACGCGTGGTCTATAGAGAGGCTGAAGACATCCCCCTCCTCCACACCTTGCATTTCTGGTGTACGGAGTCGGTACCAAAATCAAACAATTCTTTTGTAGAGTTCTTGAACAGTTTTATTGTCGTTTAAGTCTTTTGGTTGAGTATACGTTAAATGTATACGGGTCATGCCACCTGATTTCGCGCCTTTTGTTGATACTAATATATTATATCTCTTTACTTATCAAAAAAAAAAATATATCAAATCACCTTATGCTAGAGGTCCATCTTAAATTTGAACTACTATTCCAAGAAGATTTCTCTTTCTTCGACTGCTCTCTTTTTTAGTTTCCCATGACTCTACAAGAGAGATCAGGATTACCTTCAACTACAAAACTGACACTGTACAGTCTATAATGGACACATTTGATGGTCATAGATCCAACATACTGCAAAATTAATTTAATTTTAATTTTACTTTTGAAGTGCATGGTACCATCAATACATGCTAAATATATCTCTTAGATAAGTAAGTATGATAAAGATCAGTGAGTGAAGCGAACAATACTTGGCAGTATCAGTATCCTCAACAACAAGTTGCAAAGCACGTTTGATTGTCAGCCAGTTCCCTTTTGACTCCTGCAGACACAGGTGGTGCAGAATTACATCAGTAAGTTTCCAAACGAATGTTGACTGTTAATGCAGGAAAACCGAGGAAGTTCAACAAAGATCGAATGAAATCAAACCTGTTTCCTGAACAACCCAGCTCGTTCTAAATTATTCAGAGTAGCTATGTGATCAAATCCATAGCTGTGAAGTAGTTCTCTCCTAGATCAAGACACGATAAATAATTAACACAATAAGCATGATATCATACTCAAAAGAAACATTCAACAAATTATACTCCCTCCGGCCTCCAGCCCAATATAATCTTCCCACTTCCCTTTTTTATTTGTTCCAGTATATACTTCCCATTTCTAAAAACGGCAATCATCTTAAGTGTGGTTTTAATATGGGTAGAAGCATGCTAAGCTACATCCTTAATATTTGTGAACTGTTCAATGCGAAGATATTATTGGGCTGGGAGAGTATCATGCAGTGTACAAGAGTGCTGAAATCGTTCAGATTCAAAACGAGAAACTAAGTTCAAATGAGCGATGTCAAACTTGCCTCAAATAGTCAAAGTTCCTTTTCGGTAATCCTGCATTGGTAACAGAAAATAAGATAAGTAGTCGTAGGACAGTGACAAGAGGCTCCTGCTTATGAATCATTTCTTCGATGTACTCGAAGCATCTGCAAGCACAAATTATGTAAACTCTCTTCAATGATGATAATTCTATCCATTGTTGTGAAGAAACAGGAATATAGGTAGCATTCACGTGCATTGATTATCTACTGTACCAAACTGTAATCATAATCAATTAAAAATAACAGGAGAATAAGCACCAGAGAATTTGATTTGCTCCCCAAACACATTAATTATACTGAATTAGGAAGATAACACCCAGAAACAGGTAAAGACAGCCTTATTACACCTGAATATACTGGAAGAACTACACACCAACCAAATCCATACACCCAAATATGAACACTAAAACCAATCAACAACATCCAAATTAAGAAATATTTGTTAAACATCCATGAGCAAACTGGTCAATATTAGAAGGAAAAACCATTGTTTACTAGGTGTACTACACAAGTCACTAACCAGAATAGTCTGGCATCTCGTCTATGCTTATTAATATTCTAAACTACACATCATGAAAGACTTGTGCATAAGAAGGCTGACATTTACTAAGGAATATAAAAACACTAACTAAAAAGATGTACTGCCTCCATTCAAGAGGTTGAACTATTCAAAGAGACTATGTACATGTCCAAAGCCAATCTGCACGAAAAGCATCAACTGCTTTGTATCTCAGCATTAAGAACAACATATGAGGATCCACCAAAATCATGCTAGCCACTCCCTCCATCGCAAAAAAATTCTTCCATTTTCCTCTATTGTTTGTCACAAAATAATATTCCCATTTCTAAAAAAAGAAACATTTATGTTTAATTTTTAAATGGTACAAACATATGAATCGACACATTTAAAATATATAAAATGTACAACGGGAAGAATTTTTTGGGATGGAGGAAATACTTGAAAAGACCACACATAAATCTAGATTTGTAACCTCATTATAAGACTTTGTGTCAATAGTTTGATAGGAAAGTGAAAATTAGCTTACATATCATAGCTCTCAGCCTCCACAATAGTGTGCTCCATGTCAAGTCGCCCAAGAAACGAAGGTTTAGAAGTAAACGTAGATAAATGCTGAGCAAGATTTATGTGCCTCTACACCAACAATTAGAAATTAGAATCATGAATTTTCTTGGTAAGCACCAAGATGATATCCACAAAAACAAAACAAAGAAAGCACTTACAGTCATTTCAGGCAAAGAGTTAAGCTTTTTGACAAAGTCTTTCAATTCGGATACAGTCTGATTCTGTTTACATTGAATGGACCCCCAAGAAACTTTGTCATTCCAAAACAATTAGGAGTTTGAGAAAGAAAAACATTATAAGCTTCTAAATAATATTTCACATGCATCTTAGAAATCAGTGGAAATTATTAAAATCATCGTAATGACTGGTAGCATCACATCATAACAGGAAGAAAGGATAATGTTTTGTAGAATGACAAATATATGGCTTTTGCTCAGCTTTGCTGACTTCTGTACCAGGAAAGTAGTTCAATAGAGTAGATACACAGACCAGTTCCACTGACAGATACTTCTACAAAGACAGAATAATGGTCACTCATGTCTAAAGGACTGAACTATTGACTTACAGTAGTTGTCATCTCTGTATAGTCCTGTTTCATGGATGTTGCTTTTTGACGTAAAACCTGCAATCATACTGCAGATGGCAACTAACTATTGGGAACTCCAAGTATGTAATGATAGCAAACAAACAAGAGATCTCGAGTATAATAGATCAACCTGGACAACAACTTCGAAATTGAGGTCTCGTGTCTCTTTGAAAAGTTTATCACTGAAAAAAGGTCAATCCAATCAAAAAAATGAAGTGCCATTCAACAAGAACAGAAAAAGAAGAACATTTGGCATTAGTAAGTGACGCAGTTTTCACTTTTTCTTTAATTTTCATTATTTTTTCGTTCTTTTTCACATTGTTTGTTTGAAGCAGGAGGGTTAAGCAATATTAGGGATGAAGTATCTATTCCTCCTGAACAACTAAATGAGAGCTGCCCATCAATTGGATGGATGGAAATTGCTGGCAAACATATGTGGTAAGTCTCTAACACTTTTATGCCCCTAGTTAGGTGAACTTTTTAATTTTCCTGATTCAAGTTTTATTACTTAGATTTATTTCTCATATTGTCCTTGTTAGGAGGGTAAAATAACAAAACACTATCCCTCATTCTTTAACCGATTCCTGCTTTATGAGATTACAGCAATCTTCAACAATATACCATTCAACTATCCACGTATTAAGGAGATTGATGTAACGCTATAGGGAAGGAAAATAGGATCTACACATGGTTTTTAATGACTTGGAGAAGGCATACGATAGAGTCCCTATGGAGGTAATTTATGGTCGATCCTAGAAGAAAAAGGGGTTAAAGTGAGATACATAGGTTATTAAAGATATGTATGATGGAGCATCGACGTTAGTTAGAACCACAGCGGGAGAGACATGCAAGTTTCCAGTCATTATAGGACTACACCAAGGATTGGCCTTAAGCCCGTATCTTTTTGCCTTAGTAATGGATGGATTAACTAGACATTTACAAGATGATATACCTTGGTGTATGCCATTTACCAATGACATTGTCCTTATCGATGAAACAAAGAATAAGAAAAGGAAGTTAGAAAAATGGAGAGAAGCACACTTTTTGTTCACCCATTTTGGGACGAAGTATCAAATATTTATCAGTTTATTTGCAAGAGTTGACAAACAAGAGAAAAAATATAAGATGTACCAAACAAGTGAAAGTCATTTTCTGGAAAACATTTTTGCTGTCCGGAAAAGATTTTCCAGAAATCATTTTCTAGAAGTCATTTCTTTGTAACAATGAAGCCTACTCAAGTTGTTGTTATCTAAATACACAATCCCCCTCTTACCTTCAGCTGCTTCTCCCCGGTAAATCTTCAAAGTCATATTAAAGTAGTTACTTTTTCTATATTTTGATTCTTGTTCTCCCCGGTGGACACCTTGTTCTCTAAATTGCACATTAACTTTGTTTTATATGTATACATATATGATATCTAATTTATTTATTGTTGAAGATGAGCATTGGATATGGGTATATTGGAAATGTGCACAGGATATTATTTGACATTGCACATTAAAGGGCCACTAAGGAAGATGGAGAGGAGGGTGAAAGTGCGGACTGACTAAGGACTTAGGAGAGGACAAAATTGCAGAGTGGTATTAGGCTTGGATCACGAATGCCAGATCGGGTCAGATCGTAGCAGACGGTCCTGTTCATCAGATGGGGTAGAGGAGATATATGAGTTTTCATGTAAAAAGTCTATTTTGCCCTAGGTGTTTGTCCCCCTGAAATATACAACCTACCACCTGTTGCATTTGGATTACGGTAATGATTTCCTTCTTTTTCACCAATTCATCTGGGTTCGCTTCATTAATCCGTCTTTTTCTCTCTCAAGTACATCTGGGTCACACCACCCCCCGGTGGGCAGACGTTGCTGGCTGTCACCATAATGCTGCCCGAAGACACCATCGCGAGTCATTCACACACATCAGACGAGAACCCAGTTCATAAAACCCACCTCCTCACATGATACCACCTCCGTCTAAACCCGAAAAAGATGCAAAGGATGAGAATGATGCCAAAAACGAGAAAGATGGAAAGGCCTCCCCAGCAGATTCTAAGGAGAGAAAGGATGATGCCAAGGATGGGAAAGATGCCTCCGTAGAAATCAAAGGATGAGAAAGTTGGCTCTTCCGAAGCAGCCAAGGACGGGAATGGCGAAGTCAAGGACGGGGAGAAGTTTGTTTCCAACTGCATGATGACTACTCTTTTGTAGTACTTTTCACCGGCATCGAGAAGGTCAGCAGCGGCGCTGGCGACCTTGGGCTTGTCAACCTTGTCGGATTCTTTGCCGAAAGTGGACCGAGCTGCCTTCGCCACCAACTTGGCCTTGGCAAAAAGGTCTCCGCTGGAGTTTCTGATTCGGGTTTGTCGGAATCACCGATAGCAAAGCTTTTCAACATGTCCATGGTTGGATGATGAGAAAATTTTCAAATGGAAAGTGGTCAAGAAAATGCCGGTGGGAGAAGTAATGAATAGGGAGATCAGATGACTGATAATGGTGGTGGCCCTGGTGGGGATAAATAGATGGCTTGTGTTCCTATTATGCCTTTCTATAGGTAGACTTTTTGCTTTATGTGTGAGTGGTGCGGAAGGTTACACGTCTAATAGATAAATAAATTTCTGCAGGCATGGCTTGTCAAGTGGCCCACCATTAAGAGAGAGAAGGGTACATTAGGATTTAGATATAGTAGGGGTAATAGATGGAAAGTAATATTATTATAGGATAATATGTGAGTATCGTATGGTATTCGTGATCGCAGACGAAAACAGATGGTCGTATGGACCGTATGGCCATATGGCACCGTATGACATTCGTGATCCAAGCATTACAAAGACTTTCAAAATACTTTTAACTATATGAGTAAACCACTAAACTAATCAGGACAGAGGGGGGTCAGACTGTAATTTCGGAAGGTCTCTTCTTCTACCTCCGTCCAGAATTTCAAATTCTGTCGTGCACCTCCACTAAAGTTATTCATAAACCTTATCTTTACGAATAGACCCTTGTCAGATTTAAACTTAACTAAAGATAAATCAGCAAACCCATTTTATACCACCCCAAAACAAAGTATGCTAGCTACAACACTCTTTAAATATATGTCACTCAAATTCAAGTATACATACGCATAAGGCTACCATGGCAGCAAACTCAATCAAAACCAGTAACAAGCCTACACAAAATCATTACTACATAAAAACTCAATTTTCAATTTCAAGCTTCATAAATGGACCAATTATAACAGCCCCAATTCCATATGTAGAAGATTTATTCTAGTTTCTCTTCGCCAGGATAGGTTCATAGCTATAAAGGTAGGCTCACAATGAATTCATATGCAAACAAAAACTTTTTTAGTAAATAGGATCAATTGAAAGCAAAAGCATACAAAACACTCTTTAATTGAATCAAAACACCAAAATCCATGATTTTTCCAACCTAATTTATGTGCCTTCCTTCGGCCCATCTTCTTGATCTCCATTTCTTTCCGTCTTGATTCATCCTTCGCCTGGAAAGTGCTAGAGAAGATAACACTCTATCTCGTGGTCTATCCGTCTCTCTCGAGCTTCTTCCTTGTGGTCTCTATCTCTCTTCCTCGTGAGCTCTCTCTATCTATAGATCTATAGAGTATATAATAAGTGGTTAAGGCATGTTCGTACCTTTTTTGTGATCTATTCTACCTCCAAAAATGATAACAATGATCGACTTATCCCTCGTTTCCTTTTTGCAATAAATATCCTTCCGCCATGTACCGCAGAGAAAAGCGGCAAACCTCAATTCTATCTCACCCAAAAACCCTAGCCCCCTAAATTCTCCCTCCCTCCCTCCCTCCCTCAATCGACTTCTATGATCCCCCACCCTCTCCGGCTCTTTAACCTTCGCCCCTCTCTACAATATTCACTCTCGTTTCTTTCTCTATCTCACCCCCTAAAACCGTAAAACCCAGCTTCTCCCCATCACAGTAAACCCTCTTTCGAACCATTTAGAACCATACAACCTCATCAATATAAACCCCTTCCGTTTATCGCTCGCTGCGTCACTATGGTTTGTAATTTTTGATCTACTCTTGCAATTTTCCATCATGTTTCGTGAAATTTTTTCCTCGATTTCCTCATATTCGATTATTGTTAGCTCCGACGAATAATGCATGAGGATTTTGATATTCCGGCAGTCGGTGAGATATACAATGACATGGAATTGCCTTACGACGAGCTTGCCTCGATGAAAGTCGGAGATGAGAAGGATATCAGCGATCAAGGATTAAAGAAGAAGCTTCTCAAGAAATGTGAAGGCCAGGATACTCCTGAAAACGGCACCGAGGTTGATGTTAGTATTAGTTTAACACTCACTAAATCATTTTTCTGCCTACCTGAAGTATACATTTTTTTCTTCCTCCAAATTTTGTAATGTTTAAGTTGGATTTAATTAATTTTGTCAGAATTGTTGCAGTGCATTATACTAAAATGCTGTTGGATGGGACCAAGTTTGACTCTAGCAGTATATATATAATACAACAATAGCCAACAGGAAAGAGGAGGAGGTGGAAGGAGGAAAGACTCGCGTCCGTCTCCAC
>JAOTQG010121713.1:0-10637 GCA_025631175.1 Iris virginica | reverse complement strand
GTGTAAGATCACACGAGACACATCTCGTGTAAGCTCACACGAGATGTGTCTCGTGTAATCTCACACGAGATGTTTCTCGTGTAATCTTACACGAGACGGACAAGGACAGCTTTGTAATTATTTAGTTCCCTGTATATAACGTTTCCTGTATATAACTATATCCCATTCCTCTTGGATTCACTATTAACTCTTTAATCCACACATTTTAATAGTCAGCTTTGCTAGTGCTTAAAATTTAAGTAAAAGAAATTGAAAATTAAATATGTTTTTTCTCATGTTATAATTTAATAAAATATTAATCATTAATATTTAATTTCTAACTTTGAGTTTTGAATTTAAGCAAATTTACGTTTATCATCTCTAAATATAAATCTCCTTATTTTAATTAAAACAAAAGATAACAACAGATTGCCCTCATACGTCTAAAAATCATCATTTACACATGGAGTAAAAAAAAAGCATAAATAATCATAAAAAATAAAAAAAAATATCTACCGTATGTGATCTTTTACTATTTATTCAACTATTTATCGATGGAACAACCTCGATAGTGAATTAAGTCTACTCATGTTGACTTCTTTATTTCCTTTTATTTATTTTATTTTTTCTTCTTTTAACGGGTATCTCAATTTTATTATTATTTTTTTTATATTTTTCAAATAATATTAATTATTATTCACTTACATGCCATACTAGTAGTCAAAAAAAGAAAAGGGTTCGACGTGATGAACTAGCACTAGCAACTAGCAAGCTCTCACTTCCCAAGTCCCAAATTGCCATTTGGCGGCGGAAATGAAGTCTCGACTCGGAGCTTCAATTGCTCCTTTATTTTCCGGTAAGCTTTACAAACTATGATCGATCCTCGGCAGTGGCGATGTTTTTGCTGTTAATTTCTAAACAAGTTTAGTTCTATAATTTATTTAAAAATTGTTAGCAGGTGAATGCTGCGGCAGCATTTGCAAAGCCCTTACATTAAAGCCCAAGTTCGATTTCTTTCACGATAGATGCCACAGTTATCGGTACTTTTAACCTCTCCGCTACTTGTAATCGCGATTATTCAATTAACTTGATAGTTTTTATATATATAGCATATTTCGTCATTTGATTACTGATTAGGGTTTGAGTTATTATCATGGTTTGATTGTGTGAAGTTAACGTTTTTATTGATTCGGGTGGAATCATATGCTTTTTTTAGTTCAAATGGAGCAATATACCTCAAAAAAGATAATCAGATGCCCCTGGCTATTTTGATGGTTAATGCTTCAATGGTTTTCTTATACGGGGGCTTCTTTGAGAACGTTTGTGTGGCTAGAATATATTGCAGTGGCTTAGCAGTTCGAAGCATTGGACAATGTACCTGTCTACAACTCTACATTATGATTTTGATAGAAACTAAACCAAAGGACTCACTTTTACATTTTGAAATTTGAACATATTTTATGCTCGGCAAGCCGCAAGTGGCAACCCATTTTAGTGTTGTGGGTTCGGAATTGGTGAGCTAGTTGAATCTCACTGAATTTATCACATTTCAATCAAAGGTTTGGATGTGCATTAAGATCAATTGGATGATGGCAACTTTACTCAAATAGGCTAATTCCCTACTGTAGAGTCAAACATTTTAGGACATATACTATCCTTAAGACCAATCGTCTCTCCAGATTTTGGATGAACATCAATTTATACTGTTATGCGTGGAAGGTAAAGAACTCTCAAGCTTAAGTAAAGAAAAAGGGAATCTGTACATGGACGGGATGAACTATTTCTCCTTTTTTGCTCAGCAAGCTTTTGCCTATACAGATATTTGAATTTAGAAACAATGGCATTGCTCTTGTTGGCTGTGCATCGCTGCCCCAATTGAACTTACATTGACACCAATGGGAGTAGAGAATGACTTGCATCTTAACTTTGGTTCCAGACACTTACTCCAAGGATTTGAAAGCTCGAAGAGATCACTACACGTTTTTGTTGAAGAAGAGGATGACTTCTCAGAGCTGGGCTCAGTAACTCAAGGCTGTGGCACGCTGCCAAAGCTTGTGACTGAAAAGCCTGAACATTATTGGGTATGCATGTATGCCATTTAATTGTGATGATTGATGGTTGCGTTAGTGTATACAACCTGGATAATTTGTTAAATTATTTTCTTAATTTACAGTAGTACTATATCATTTGTTTGTGAGTGATTAATGAGTAATTACAATGATGCAGAAATCCAGGCCTTCCAAAAATGCTCTAGTAAGTGGGGCTCACCTCACCATGAAGAGTGCCTTACAAAGTTTAAGTGAATCTTCTCTGGCTTCTTGTCCAAAACCTGAGAAGAAGGCTAACCCTGATACTATCAGTAACCATCGTAACGGTGTTCACAACTTCAATGGTTTGAACTCTGTCTCTATTGAAAATGTGCCTACTTCAGTAAACCTAGCTCAGCTGAAAGAAGCAGTTTCTATATTTGGAAAAATCTCAAGTGCTCGCATGCGGACGTTGCCCAGTGGCCTCAGTTGCTGTGATGTTGAATTCGAGGTATTCATTTTTCATATGTATCACCTTTTCATCTGCGAGGGTAGAAAAAGTGGGAGAGGGAAACGAATAAGATGACTTCTTTTCTTTTTGTTAAGTCATTCTATGATTGAAATGACAACTAGGATGCAGCCTACACGAAGTCACTCCCCTTGGCTGTACAAACACATATGAATTCTCACACTAGAGATCAAATGAATCACAACGTAGCTATCAATCCCTGGGCATTTTCATTTTTCATACACTCCAATTTCCATAATTTCCTTGGACAGTCTGCCAAGTTGTGACTCTATTAGCTACATATGTAGCTATTTGCTTCAGTAAAAGTTATCTAAAGAACTTCCTCATCCCTCTCTCAAAGATGGTGGACTGTGGCTGCAATTTGCCTTTCATCTTATCATGGGAACATAAGTTCATTCCCTTGACAAACCATTGGATTTCGCTGCTCATAGTCTATTCCAAGACATTATCTTAACCCTTCAAATGGAAACCCTTAGAAAACTACTCTAGAAGAACATGCGTCTAATGCTTTTACCTCCTCTATCTCACAGTGGTCGTGAGTTAGAATGGTTGACTCACACATCTTTCAGCTTATTGGTATACATTCTATCTTTAAAAACCAGTCAAAGAATAAAAAGCTTGGAATAAGCCATGGGAATCACTAGTTCTCCTTTTTCCCGCTATCTTCCGAAGCAGCATTCATGTAGAATTGCACATCCACTCTAATGGTCCATCTAATTCTATCCTCAGCCTGCATGTTACGTAATAGTTAACTCCTCCCGCACTGCCTCTAATTTTTGTCAAGGCAAGGGAGATACAAGGAGGTCGCTATTCATCAGCATTCAGCATATTTTTAACCCTTTCTTTATGATTCACCGCATCGTCATTGTTCCTATGTTGTAGTATTCCTTCAGGGGCCTTAGAGGATGATGGTTGTCCATCCATAGCCACCTTTGATTCCAAATAATGTACTTGATAAATGAGTGGCTCCAACTTCTGGAGCAGCATTAGTACAGAATTGCACATCCCCTCAAATGGTCCACCTAATGCTATCCTCGGTCTGCATGTTACGTACTTGTTAACTCTTCTCTTTCTATCTCTAATTTTGGTCTAGGCATTTTCATCTCGAACTCCTTGTTAAGATTGGGATTGGTTGGGCCATGACCCACAGATTTAGGTGATGCTTTTTGTAACCAATCACATGTCGGACACATCAATTTGACGAAATGTTAAGATGCTTTTTTGGGATCCAAGGCTTACTCTTTTGCGTAATGGTGTCTGATTTTTTATATTTTTTTAAAAACATTTAAAGGATGAAGATTCAAGCCGGAGAGCTGCTTTAGTTGGTTTGGTAAACGCATGCGGCAATCGTCTTCCAGTTTGCCCATTTCGTGCACAAGAAACTTGTGCAATTAGTATCCAGAGTATCAGCAAAAAGACGACTGATCCTGCTATACATTCCTTGTGCAAGTCAATTGGTCCATTGGAGGGGCTGGCAAGGGTAGGAGAGAATGCGGTAGATGCTATCTTTAGCATGAAAAATAATCCAGACATTCAAGGCATACTTGCAAAGTAAGTACCAATAGAACTTAGCATGTAGATTTCTTGAATTATTGCTTGATTCTTTGCTGGACTTCTGCGCGCCATAATTTCGTGGGTAAGTGCACTTTATGTCCAAGGTTAGGTTTGCATTTTAGGGCCGAAGTCTCAAATTCAGTCACGTGGATCCATTATTCCATTATACTTTTTTTTTGGTCTCAAAATGGGGATACCGGATACCGCATATATGGTGGTTAACTTTTCTGAACTAAAAAATGGCCCTCTTTGGTCAAACCAATTTTTAGGCGGATCTGTCTTTCTGTCTTCTTCATTAATCAATTTTCTTAGAGCTTCTTAATCCATTTTCAAGTGTACCATATGTAAGGTTATGTGATGTACAAGTTGACTAAATGTGAACTGCCATTCCGACTCCATTTTGAGACCAAAGTGGATGAATGGATCCCTGATTGAATAAATGTGAGAAGTTTGGACCCAAATTGTGCAAGCAGGGTAAATTTGCCTTTTCTCAAAAATTGAAAACGACAATTAGCATTAGTTTTGTCACAACAAAGAACCATGAGATGATCTTACGACTATGCATACAAAGTTCTGATTAATGCCTGAGAAAGCATGTGGCGCCAATAATTGCTTCCATTCCCTCCTTCCTCTATTGTCAGGTTGAACAATACTTTTGTCGATAACCGCCGTTGGTCAGCTTGTTTACTACCTGAAACCTCCAGCTCCGTAGTGAAGGCCAAATATGACGCTGCAAAAAGAAAGATGCTGTATGACATTGATGATTGTCTAGAAGCAGTGAAAGCCAATCATAGCATGAAAAGGATTCATATAGAAGATCTACAGTATCTGCATATGTTGGTAATGCACCTCGAAGAAGGCATGTAATCGTTAGTCGTCTATCTGATGTTGGGATTAACTTGTGTTTCTCTTGTTCCAAAGGAATCTTATGTAGTTGGCCCCACTTTGTTTCAAACCTCAGTTTTTTTTTTTCTTTTTCCAAGTATGATTACTTGGAGTTGGGGCCTATTACCCATGGGATTAGTAGTTAACAAGAGCTGTACTTTTTTCTGGAAATTTGTTATTTAAGCTATTTGTGGTTTATTTCTGGAAGGGGAGATGTGTAGAGGTGGTAATGAACTTGTCACAATTAGTCCATGATCAATGATATGTACAATTCACTGATATGTACACAAGTACAATTTCACTGTTATGTACACAAGTACAATTCGGATTTTCACCCTGCGGGGATCTTTGTGTTTTTTCTTGTTAATATGTCAACACGCTTGCGACTTAGGGTGGAAAATTTGGGAAAGGGCAAATGCTTGCAACCTTGCTGCAGCTGCTGCAACTTTTTATTAAATTTTCGATAACCTTCAAGAGATCTCCACCCTCGCGGTAGACTTCGATTTTTGGCTGAATTTAGCCAACTTCACTGATAATTGCAAGTGGAACAACATTCGTCCTCCACAAGTACTCGTCGCTATTTATTTGTTCTGAATCACCAAAAACCATGACTGTCTCGAAAAGAAGCCACATTAGAAGTATCCGAGAGTCCCCTTAGTTTGGATTCAGAGAGTTGTAGAAATCAATGGAGAAATAATAAATGAAACTATAAGATCTCTTGGAAATCAACTCAAAAGGCCGAACTAAGTATTAATCAATGCACCTAATTATGGAGTAGATCAATATCAACAACAAAGAGAAGCAATAAGTTAATAACTATTTACTGCCCAGTTAATACACCTATGTTATGTTATATTTCATGCTGCATACAACAAATGATCATACTTCACTCCATTTCTCCTCCCCTGAGAGTACAAAGCACCTTAAATTCGTTAAGAGCTTTGATTAATTTCAAGTGTGCTTTCTGAACATTAACACGGAACAAATTCCATACCTGAGGTAAGAGAATACCTTTTTTTACCTACTTCCAGAACCCCTATTCTGCTGATTCATCCGCTTTCAAGTTCATATCCAGCAACCTACAAGACTTTTCACCGTCTTCAGGCCCTGAAATACTCATTGACGTACATACTTCTTCAATATGATATTCCCTGTCATCTACTAGATTATGCACGGAATCTTGCATTGGACTGAACGACACTTCGAACTGGGCCGGACCCAAAGGTTGCGTCCTCATCTGCACGGATCGCAAAAGTGCAGCTCTCCTCAAATCAGCTGAGTGGCATATATCACTAGGCGATGATGGGAAGCGGCCCTCGGAATCTGAGCCACCCCGTTGGCGTGACTGTGACGTTGAGACAGCAGGGTGTGTGCAGCCATGGAATGGATGAGATGTGGTGGTGGGACTGGAAGAGAATATGCTTGGAAATTTTTGGTGCCGGTAAGGAGAAACTGGACTGGTTGGCAGGCTATCGGGTTGGGATGAGTATGTGTTTGCAGAAGTTTCATAGTAGCGGCAGTCGTCCAAGTCTTCAGACATTGGTGAGTATTGTAGCGACATTTCATCCCTGTAACTGCATTAGTAGAAAATTTAATAATTATCATGATTCATGAGGTGGGAGGAAGAGAGATAATCCTAGAAGGCTAGAAGTACGTAAATAGTTGCAAACTAGTCTCTAAGGAATTGTGCATTCACGAAATAAGAACCACAATTTCATCCATCAATGAAACTTAATAATTGCAAACTGGAATCAAGTGTGTCTACGTCCTAGCTATAGGTTGCAACATTCTACAGGAGTTCCAAGTACCTTCCCCCCACCCCGGTTGTCGCATTGAAACCAAGACAACTATTACCTTAAAACGAGGTGTGATGGAAGAGTTGATTCAACCTAAGAATAAGAACTCTTTGTGCATGTATTGGCGCAGAGCAAGGGAATGCAACCACCGTGTGATGAGTGCCACTCATAATTGTGATCTTCCTTTCAGGGTAACATCTATCAGAAAGAGTCAGGTTGCGGGTACGCAAAGTTTAACTCAAAACATTTTGATCCCAAAAATCACAGAGTTGATAGTAAGTCTTGAGTAATCATTTTCCAGTGGCAAGCACCTTTCGTGTTTGGCTGGCAGGTCTATAATGAGACAATCCTTGAGCTTCTTTGAAAAATGTTCGGTGCTCAGTCACTTAAATAAAACCCATGATTTGTATATAGATCAACCTTTTGACTAAGGCACTATCCACTGAGCTATAGAAAGTTACAAAATCCTGTGCGAACAATCCAACAAATAATGAAATGCTGCGAGGGTGCATTAGGGAGCACACAGAACTAGATATGGCACACCAGTTTGAGATTCAAGATAATTATGCTCCAATTCCAGCTTCTAGTTGAGGGTTCCATCCTGATTAGGAATAAATAGGTTATACCTTGGATAAAACATGCTATCAGACCGTGCAGGGGACTCCATTAGGTTTTCAGGAAGTGCGTCTCCAACTGTTAGTCCATTCAAGCTTGATGCCATTATCTGCAAAATAGGAAAATCTTAATTAAACCAGTGTCAAAGGCAGAAAAAAAAAAAAAACAAACAAACAACACTAGTTTACAGTCCCACACAAATACATACACCCGTAATTTCTTATCAAAGAAGTGAAAAGATTATTTGTATTTTAAAAGGGGATCAAATTAACACAAACACACACACACTATCTCCTCTTCCCCTATCTACCCACCCCAACAGGAACCGTCTGATTTTCAAGAGACATGTTTTGAAACGAAGGGTCCAATAGTATAAGCATCAAATTACTCCACATTTAGCATACATTTGTTCAGTCCTATTGTATAACATCTTCATCTTAGTAATGTATTGTATGTAGTGTCCAGTAATGTCCTAAAATGAACAAATGTACGTCAAAACTCATTTAAGAACTATCACATGTCTGACCTTAATTTTCGAAAAATAATTTATCTTAACGGAACTGAGAGAGTGTGTTCAATGAGACAGAGTTTGAACATTTTAATGAGCAAAACAAACGGACAAAATCCAGGAATCAGAAACCCAATTACACTACATTTTAGGTCAAAAAATATGTTTTAAGAAGCCAAGGAACCCAAATTGTCCAACGAGAATTCCAGAATTCGAAAGTCTAAACAGCCAAAAACCAAAAGATGGAGAACAGATTTACCTCGCTGAGATAGCGCTTGTGGGAGTGGAGGTTATCGACATAGACGTCGTCTTCCGGATCTCTGCTCCGTTTGGTGGTACTCGGAGACGCAACTCTCGACGGCGAAGCAGGCGCTGAGGGAGACGGAGACGGAGATGCAGCTGCGGGTACGGTGGCGGAGGAAGAGGAGGAGGAGGAGGAGGAGGAGGAAGGTGGGTGGGTTTCCGATCCCATTGTTGTTCCTTTCTCTTCCAGCGTCTCCTCCTCCATTTCGCTTATTCCCAGAACCGGTCTTCCTCTTTCGGCCACCTTCAGTTCGGTTCGGTTCAGTTCGAATGCTACGATTTCATGGGAATTACTTGTTTCTCAAATCCGACAAACATGTGTCGATGATTGGGACAGGAGAATCGAGACGCACCCACACCAAGGATTTTTATTTTACACCCAGGGAAATTCTCCCCGCTTTGTCTTGGTTTATTTTTAACGGCCAATGCTTTTTGCAGGAGTTTTTTTCTATTTGCTCATTTAAGTACTTCCTACTTACTCATTTATTTTGATTCGAGTCGCGAATCTAGTATTGACAGGGGAGTATTCAAACGATTTTTTTTTTTTATACAACGAGACTCGAACTCGAAATTTTCCTTAAATGAATTCAAGTTGCTTACTACTTAGACTAAGAGTTTACAAGATCTAGAAACTAAAATATCATTAAAATAGAAAGGGGCTATTTAAAGAGTATACAAAATTTACTTAGTTTAATATTCAATTTTTTATGATAAAATATTTTTTAATAAAAAGTCTTTCATACCCTTTATGATAAAAAAAATGAAATTAATTAGAGGGAAAAAGAAAAAAATGAAAAGATATTTGGATGAAAAAAATTACATCCACTACTAAAATGGAAAAAAAGTCAACAGTAAAATTGACCAATAAACAAATAAAAGCTAGGTTGCGTTTGGATGAGTGATTTATTGATTTGGTTTTTGAGATTTTGTAATGATCATAGTAAAAAGTAAGAGAGAGATAGAGAGAAAAAGTGTGGGATCAATGAAAAAGAAAAATCAAAAAACCTGGATGAAAATCACCCAGAAGAACACAACCATAGTAACTTACATCTGATTTTCCTGATTCTATTATAGTTATATAGTACTGTATATTTCATCACCGTTCTATTAGCCATATTCCATCACCGATCAGATCACAATAAAGCGAGAGTTTCGTCTCAAATGCCTTTCCATGATTACTGCACTCCGCCCCCAATTCGTGATTTGTAGTTTCTTTCTGTACCATGTATTCTTGAGTTTCAGAGGTGAGATTAATATCAGAAATTTATTCATAAATCACACAATATTGCTTTGGTTAATCTTGAAATTTGCACGTTTAGGAATACGGATTTTACAGATTGATGATGAAACAAGAAGAAAAATATGATTAAAAAAATTAATTAGTATATTATTTGCGTAGAAGCTATTATTTTGAGGGAGGAATAAAATAGGATCATAAATATTTTAAAGTTAGTAACATATTTTAAAAATATGAATTATATTTATATATGTATGTACTATACTTCATATTTGTGTTCTTTATAAATAGTCGCTTACTTTATTTTTCTAACAAAGATTAAAAGAAAAGATTAAATGATAGTTATGTTAATTTCCTTATTTTTAGGCTTAGATAGATATCATTGATTTTAAAAAGACACGTTATTTAGCACGACACCTTATAATTTTATTTTTTTTGGGTTAATCTTATTTTAAGCCCCAAAATTTTCGTGGGGTTTCGAAATACGTCCTCAGGTTCTAAAAGTTTCGAAATGAGCTCTAATATTGCATTTTTGTTTCGAAATTGGGTTTTTTTGACGGATTCGTTAGAAACTTAACGAAATTCAACTCACGTGCAAAATACGTGAGTTTTCTAAGGGTTTTTTCTGCTAATTTGCCCCTACGTAAAGTTCAAGGTATAATTGAAAGTTATCAAAATAAATATTTATAGTTTTTAAATTAAATTAAATTTTAATTAAGACTAATTATAATTATAAATAATATTTTAATTAAAAATATATAATATATTAATTAAAAATATATACTAAAATATTTTTAAGATAATTTTAATTAATTATGTATTTAATTAATATTATATTTTAACTTAATTATAATTAATTAATTTTTTAAAAAATAAATTATAATTAATTATGTGTTTAACTAACATCATTCCACCATCAATCACGACTTCACCCACCACCGCCACCACCAACCACGGCTCCACCCATTAGCGCCCACCCCACCCCACCCCCACTGCACCACCAGAGACCTCACGAAACAATTAACCTTAGTGATCATTCCATCTCTAATCTCATCCATACAGCCACAACCGAACCCGAAAAAACAGTCACCACCCCAATTTGTAGCAGCAGGACCACCAACAAATAGTCGTCCATGCATAGAAACACCTCTTCCCCTTCTTCCTCACAAACCACCACAACACCTCTAACCACCACACCTGTCTC
>JAOTQG010121702.1:0-10642 GCA_025631175.1 Iris virginica | reverse complement strand
GCCTTTAATTCCAAGAGCCTTGCGACCAATAGTCTCTTCTTTCCCTTTTTGATCGATGATAAATCCTCAATTCCCTTCTCGTAGTAGGATTCTTGATCGCAATTTGATTCGTAGAATTTTGAGCTGGGCGGGCTTCCATCACCTCGAGATTAAGACTTTTCTTAATCGAGGTTTTGAGGCGTAATGGTGGTCATCGGGCGCTTTAGTTTTTTGTGAGAACATTCTTTTATAATGTAGGACATCTATTCGTGATTACTCGATATATTATTCTTTAAATCGAGAGTCGCCACCTTCGTTTGGTGGTAGGCTTCGAAAGCATAAGTCTTTATGAGGTTTCTAAGTTCGGGAGCTTAGTTACGAATTAGGAAGGACCAACATCACTCAATTCGCCCTATATTGGTGATGCCAAATCGTGCAAGAATGACTGAACCAAGAGAAACGGAACAAAAGAACGAAGAAACCCTAGTTTCTACTTTCACGATTTATTTCAAAACTCAAAACCGAAGCCCAAAACGGCTTATACATTACTTAAATAGTTTTTAAACCTTCTAAAAACCCTAATGGGCCTAAAATAAAAATTAAAAAAAAATTCAAAAATAAATATTTAAAATTCGGAAAACAGTAAATTGTTGTTTTCGGCCCCTAAACGACATTCGATGGCCAAAATCCAACGTACATCAGCACTCCTCCACCGAAATACTGAGTTCGATTCCTTGACCCGTTTCGCAAGTCCCGTGCGAATTTCAAGTCATTTCGAGAATGTAACTTTTTTCGAATCGCTTCTGCTCGGATACATCAATTGGTCTCTAAATGTCTAGCATGCATGCCATCTAAAGGTGAGTCAATTGGTTTACTTAGGTTGGTCAAGGTGCAAGAATACACAAGGGTGAGCATTGATCTCATTATATTTAAGTCTAAGCTAGAAAGCAAATGAGTATGGAATATGTGTATAATTAGGTACATTTGGTCTATGGTGAAAACAAATAGGTAAGCCTATATTCATGAAAGCATGTAATCGATGTTATCTTTTTAAAGCATCTTCATGGTCATTTTTGAGGCTATGAGACAGTTCTTAATGTTCAAGGACTTTGTATGAAGAGGTATGATATTCTAAACATGGAGAGCATATTGTGGTTGAAAATCCATGCCATCCTTCAAGATGCACTCTCATAGTTTGATGAGACTAGAAAATAACATCGATCGATCATTTATGAATTATTGATGTAGTGAATGAAAACATTCATAAGGTTTACATATAAATGAAATGGAAACTAACACTATGAAAATATAGTTGCATGAAATCCAATCCCAAGATAGGGCATGACTTTTGTGTGTTCATATTAAAAGAATCTTAATATGAAGAATGACCCTCCTCAATCATGGAGGATTTTTAGAACACAAGCTCATCCACATTTCAATGTCCTCTTGGAAGTCAAGATTTGTTTATAAAGATAAAAGTATAAAGATAGTAACGGAAGAAATCATAGAGATTTGAAAGAGAGGCTTAAAGCCTTATGATTATTCCTATTCATCTTGTGAATTTAAAACATGTCAAGCATGGATAAATATAGATGGTATGAGAACGTACTTGAAGAAAGGAAAGGAGACATAGCATGTGTTTGACACATATTCATGCAATCTTGCTCAAAGAAGATGATAACATCACAATGAAGACCAAGAGATCATGTTTCATTCATAATATTTCATGGAGGAAACCAAGTAGCATACGTGTTTACAAGAGTAAAACAAATATGTAAATGTAAATCTAGACTAGCAAACTAACAGAAGATGATTATATTTAGAAAAAAATTATACCTACTTTCAAGGGGGTGATAACCTTTGATGTCTAAAGCTTTATGAGAGATGAGGAGAATCTTTCCTTTAATATGGATGTAGATCTAGTAATGAAGAAGGAAGAAGGGAGAGAAGAAGCTAGAGAGCTAACTATCTTTTTCACCTTCTAGCTTTCACCCTTTTGGAATATGAATGCCATTAAGATAGAGTGTTTAAAATTTTGTGTTGGGAGATGGATATGATAAGATGAATGTAAGAAGATGGCTTAGAGAAGCTTAGATTGATCTAGAGAATGTATGATTTGAAGGTTGGATGAATGTGTACAATTCCTTCATTTTTTCTTTCTCCTTTTCCTTAGTTATGATTATGGCTAACTGCTGAATTCTTTCACAAAATCATGTTTTTTAAAGGTTGATTATGGCTTTGGATTCTCTCCTAATAGAATTTAGGATCATTTATTGGGTTATGGGTACTGATTTTCACAGTATTATATACTGCTTCTTGTCTATCTTTTGCAGTCCGGTGATTCCTCCATCTACCCTTTTAGTTTTCGAAGATAGCGTAGTTGCCTATGCAGGTTAGTCAGGATCATAAAATCAAATCAAACCCAAATCTCATAATCACAAAATCAAATAAAAACCAAATCGAACAACCAAAAGAAAGAAAAAGGGCAACATATATTTGAAATTGGATAATAAATTGAAATCCATCACACAAGAGAGAGAGAGAGAGAGAGAGAGAGAGAGAGAGAGAGAGAGAGAGAGAGAGAGAGAGAGAGAGATGGCTGTGTGAATGTTGTACGTATTGTTTGGAACCGTCAATTCTTATTGTTTTACCGCAATGAACTTGGCTTCTATGTCCAATTTGTCACATCTGGCTTATGATACTATGCTCATAGACAATATAGAAATCAGTTGGGAGACAATTTCAATTGCTGACTTCCAACTTCCAATCCGTTTCAATTTAACAACAAAAGTGACTTTTCGGCATTTAAAAAGTGCTGGAAATGCAAAAATATTGCCGCAAAGGGTATTTTCAGCATTTTTCCAGCCCTTGTACAAGTGCCGCCGTAATTCGTGTCGAAAATAATAACCGGCATTTGTTAAATGTCGAAAATTTTTCTGGCAGTTTTTTCCAGCCCTTTTCTGAGTGACATACTTTAATTTCCAGCACTTGACTAAATGCCACAATTTTCTGATAGCCAACTAAATGCCGCAATTTTCCGGCACCCAACCAAATGCCGCTAGTTTCCGGCACTTAACTAAAGACCTTAATTTTCCGGTACTTATCAAAATGCCGCAATTTTCCAGCATTTCATAAATGTCGGCATTTTTTGACATTTAAATGACTTTCTATCAGATTATTTTGTCGAAATGTTGCTAATAATAAAACATACATGATCATCATAAAGTACCAATCAATTACATGCACTCTTAACATTGACATACCAGATAATTACCCCCATCAATAGCATTACAAAAATTACAGTATATCAATCTTACACCATGAAAGTCAATATTTCCAAAATATTTAATGATTTAAAAACCTAACACATTAACAAATATTTCGTCCACATGATATATAGAACTACATAAATAACCTAAAGTGATCCATCTTTCTCAAATCCTCCAAAAGATCTTTTTTACAAATCTACATCCTCATCGATCGTTACATATAAAAGACAACGGCAAATTTATGATTAAATTGAAATAAACACAAATGATTGAAAAGATAAGATATATATATATATAGATGACCTGTTATTAGATATAATATCAAATAATCTCCAAGCAATAGTTTTTCCAAACGGCTTCGATAAAGCATGGAAGGCAAAAAGGAAAGACATGTAGAAAGTCTGATGGAGTGTTGTCCTCTACAAACAAGGAGAGAACTTGCAAGTCTCAAACACTCAAATCATCCTACTCCCCCAATATTTATAGACACAGAGGCATTATAAGATGCTCTTGAAAGTCCATAATACATTTTCAGCCGATGGATCCCATTATATTCACTATTAAAGAACCCTAAATAAGGATTACTTATCAGATCACACGTAAAACTTGCAAAATGGAAAATGTACTACAAGAACAGGGATAATCATTTGAAAGAACTCATTCTCATTAACTAGATGGAAAGAAACATATATGCCTAAAACCCCCTATTTGTAGTATACTGTTGATTAGCAACAGCCCGCAAGAACTCAAAAACTGATCTCAATAATCCTTCGAACCTAGAACTTGTTGCTTAATCTAATAAATATTAGAAGTTTTCCCAAAAAAGAAAGCAAGTTTTACACCATATAAATTAGAACTTTTCCCTGTTTTGATGAGCCAGGAAGACAACCACTGATAGAGCATTATTAATGACATAATTACCCTTAGTGGTGTTATCATTGTATTGCTACTGGCAAATTTTAATTTAGTAATTTCCTTAGAGAACAGACACTCATTTTGGAACAAAGGAGGGTGTATAATTAAGGATTTCTACATCTGGTTAACGGACTTTTGAACTTGCAGGACATCTAAACACTTGACTAGGTATCAAAGATTCTTAAAAGATCTGTTTGACTCAAAAAAACTAAAGATAGTTACAACAGAAAAATATAAAATACTAGAAAACCCCAAAACAAGCAAATAACACTCAAAAACATTATCAAACTAATAAGAAGAACAAGGATAGATAGGTTTATCATGTAACCACTCAGAAATTACATCAGTCAATCTTTCATCAAGCACAATTGCTCCTTCACTAAGTATTAGCAATTATCACTGAAACCAACTCTTCTTTATCATCATGATTCACGATTCCGCATTACAAAGTATTAGCAGTCATCATAGAAACACATTTCGTACATTTGAACTCAATTATCAAGATTAACATATGCACAGTTGTTTGGGAAGGGTCACTAAAATGCGTGTTCATACTGCGAAAAATTTTATACAACAGACATCAATTACTAAAACCACGACCTAGAACATTTGCAGTTCAATAATTTGCATATTATGAACCTACAACTACTATAAGAAAAACGATCAAAGAAACGACTCTCAGGGAACTTCTCAGAATTTACATCATTATCCATCTTTCGTCAAGTACAGGGCTCTTAATTTTAGTATTAGCACTCATCACAGAAACCAACATCCATTGTTAGCCCATCAAATTACTGGTAAACTAAGATTTTACATTGAATATTTATCTACCTGAGTTCTAAGGAATCTCTATAATGTACTAAAAAGAAGGTACAGCATGACTAGATGAAAGTATAAACTCATCAACCGTGCACACAAGAAAAGTAAAAGGGTAATTTACCAAGGGATTAATACAAATTTAGAGCCTAAACAGGATAAAGGGTTCCAAATGAAATCAGACCTCTATGTTGAGCTTATCCAAGAACTCCAATGGTTGGGGTTGGTGCTCAGTGGGAGTATTTTCTTTCACTAATTCATTTTCATCATATCCACTTTTTTCTGCAGATTCAAAGTCAGTGAAGGATGCCACTCCATCAGTCTCTTCTTCAACTTATTGGGTTGTTCCACTTGAAATTTCCTCTCAGACCCTTGCTTTTAAAGAGGATGTGGTATATAAAGAACCTACAGATACATACAAACAAAATAGTGAGAAACATTTCCATGGTCTGAAAGTAAATTCACTTGCATCAAATACCCAACAAAATAAGGTTCAATCTTTAACCACTAGACTACCAGAAAAAGGCCATTGCAAGAAGAACCCAAATATTAAGCCACCAAACAAGAAAAGAACACAAACTAATCTAATTTCAGCAATTTAAGTAGCCCTATCAACCATCTTTCTTGGATACAACCAACAATCCAAATAATATAGTGAAATAAAATTCTGTAACTTCTGAAAACTGAAATTGCAAACATCAAAAACATCAACCCAAACAGAATTGTTGTAATCGAATTCCAAAAGCAATTAACACTTTAAGAAAATGAAAAAAACAACTAATATGTTCCAAATGTAAGACTTAAAACATTTACAATCTTCAAATCACCAACCGATTAAAAATGAAAATAGATAGAAACCGCAGTAATCAGTTCTAATCATACCTGCGTGAGTGAAGGTGAAAGATACCGCAGCCTCCAGTAGTGTTGCAAAGTCCTAACTGGTAAGAGGGAGCTAGTGAAGGGCGACTGACGAACTGCTGCAGCGTGAGTTCTCGTGCAGTGAACTTTGTGTGAATGTGCAGATTATTTTGAAGTCAGAGAGAATAATGCAAAGAGATCGGTATTAAATTATGGCAGATTATTTTTATTTAATTATGATAGTGATTGTTTAGATGGTAGGATTCTTTATTTTTGTTAGATTTATATTTCTAGAATCATACTTAATTAGGAATTCTCTTTGGCAAAAAGTTATTAGTTGCCTATTTAAAGACTTCTAATTGTAATAGTTGAGGGAGTTGAATTTGATTAAGAAAAATGTAAAACGTGTTCGTTCTTCCGAAAAACTAGATTTTATCTAGCAAAGAGAAGTTAGGATTTTCAAACCAGTATCCGGATCATGATACAAATCCGGTGTCGGTTATATATTGTATCCCATCATATCGAATTGTTTGAATCTTGACACAATTCGAAGATGGCATCGGTGATGATTCGTGTTGTTGCAGATTATTAATGGTGTGCCCAGAAATCTGCATCATTCTACTTCTTGGATTACATCTTTGTCCTGCTCGAGCTCTGCTTCAACTATAGTCCAATGGCAAAGATTTGTCTTTCTTGCTCCATGTCCTCAAAGAGCTCTTTTATCTTTTATTGATATCCTATTCTTGTTTGCCCTCCTTATCTTTGCAATTCAAAAGCTTTATTCTAGATCTTCTCTAATCACCAATCAGAAATTAACGAGCCTTTGCTTTGTCAACGTAGAGCTGCACTTAGAACGACTATTTGGTTTAAGCTATCTCTGTTGGTGACTGCTATCTTAGCGGTTGGCTCAATTACATTAGACAATTTGAGCTTTGGCATTACTACCCAGTTGCCATGGAAGCTCATAGATGGCTTCTATTGGTTGATTCAATCAGCAATTCCTGGTCTAATCACCATCGTAATCATCCACGAGCTGAGATTTCAAGCTACTACTCATCCTATATCTCTTCGACTGTTCTGGATCGCAAATTGCTTTGTCGTGGCCTTGTTTTCTTCTTCTGGAGTTATTCGCTTGGTTTCTCTTGTCAACGACACTCTTTTGAAATTGGATAACATAATTTCGTTAGTAACTCTTTCATTCTCAATTTTCCTTTTCATCGTGTCTGTATATGGTACGACTGGAATTGTAGCGATTAGGGAATCCGAATCAGAAATTGAAGTAGAAGCAGAACTGAATGAATCTCTAGTGAACAAATCCAAAGTGAGCGGGTATGCTTCTGCTTCGTTCATATCAAAAGCTTTTTGGATTTGGATGACTCCGTTACTACGTAAAGGTTATAAGTCCACCCTCAAAATTGATGACATCCCAACTCTTTCACCTGAGCACAGAGCAGCGAAAATGTCAAAGCTCTTTGAATCTAAGTGGCCTAAACCTCAAGAGCAGTCAAAGCATCCGGTACGAACTACACTGCTTTGCTGCTTCTGGAAACATATTGCCCTATGTTGGCCCTCTACTAGGAATCTGAATTGAAGTAGGATTTTCACTAGAAGCATACCCACTCACTACGTAAAGGTTATAAGTGAGCGGTTATGCTTCTAGTGAACAAATCCTACTTCAATTCGGATTCCTAGCAGAGGACCAACATAAGGCAATATGTTTCCAGAAGCAGCGAAGCAGTGTAGTTCGTACCGGATGCTTTGACTGCTTTTGAGGTCTAGGCCACTTAGATTCAAAGAGCTCTGACATTTTCGCAGCTCTTTGCTCAGGTAATAGAGTTGGGATGTCATCAATTTTGAGGGTAGACTTATAACCTTTACGTAGTAACGGATTCATCCAAATCCAAAAAGCTTTTTATATGAACGAAACTGAAGCATACCCGCTCACTTTGGATTTGTTCACTAGAGATTCATTCAGTTCTGCTTCTACTTCAATTTCTGATTCGGATTCCCTAATTGCTACAATTCCAATCGTACCATATACGGACAAGATGAAAAAGAAAATTGAGAATGAAAGAGTTACTAACGAAATTATGTCATCCGATTTCAAAAGAGTGTCGTTTGCAAGAGAAACCAAGCGAATAACTCCCGAAGAAGCAAACAAGACCATAGCAAAGCAATTTGCAAACCAGAACACTCGAAGAGATAATGGATGAGTAGTAGCTTGAAATCTCGGCTCGTGGATGATTAACATGGTGATTAGACCATGTGTTGCTGCTTGAATCAACCAAAAGAAGCCATCTGCGAACTTCCAAGGCAACTGAGTATCATTACCAAAGGTCAAAATGCATAATGCTATTGAGCCAACAGCTAAAGTAAGAGTCACCAGCAAAGATAGCTTAAATCAAATAGTAGTTCTAAGTGCAGCTCAGCGTTGACCGATCAAAGGCTCGTTAATTTCTGATTGGTGATTAGAGAAGAATCTGGAATAAAGTTTTGAATCGCAAAGATAAGGAGGGCAAGCAAGAATAGGATATCAATAAAAGATAAAAGAGCTCTTTGAGGACATGGAGCAAGAAAGACAAATCTTAACCATTGGACTATATATCGTTGAAGCAGAGCTCGAGCAGGACAAAGATGTAATCCAAGAAGTAGGCGTCATCTCGGTCTCAATATGAATCCTTTATACCCTATTTCCACTGATTCGGATTCTCCAACTCCCTGATAGGAAAAACAAATGGAAATATTCAACAAACCAAATGCAGTGTAAGCAGAAATGACATACAAAACCATTACATCATAGTTATAAACTCCCAAGAGATTGTTTGAAAGGAAATAAGCATAAGAGAAATCTCTGAAATGGCATTACAAGATGTGAACAATATTATTCAGCACAACACCCACTTCCTCTAACCAAAATATATTATATATATATATATATATATATGATTAACCAATTTTGAGAGCACAACACTTCATTTCCTCTAACAAACTCAAGTCATAAAGAAGAGCAATTTGCTAAAAATAAACACCAAGTACCTAACTCAAACATAGACCCACAACAAGAAAGCATAAACAGATGAAGAGATAAGCTGTAACAGTGTAACTGATAGTATGATAGTGAGATTGTAGAGAGAAAAATAACAATCTTTGTATATTGAACAATAATATTAAGAACAGATACAAAGCAACATTATACAGGAAGAAGAATACCTAACAAACTGCTAACTAACTAACTTTGTTTTATTTATCAGTAACAATCAAGAATCAAGGCAGAGTGTGAGAATTGAGGCATCATCAGTGAGCATAACTATTTGTGGGGAAGGGAAAATATTATGGTACCAAGAAAGTCAGTGTTTAACCCCCCCCCCCCCACACACACACACACACATTTGCTTATGATACAAACAGAAAGTAAAGTAAATCATGAAAAAGGCAACAGAGAGGAAAACGACTAACCTGTATATGCAACTAAGCTGTCTTCGAAAACTAAAAGGGTGGATGGAGGAATCACCGGACTGCAAAACATGGACAAGGAGCAGTAAATAGTACAGTGAAAATCAGTACTCATAACCCAATAAATGATCCTAAATTCTATTCTGAGAGAATCCAAAGCCATAATCAACCTTTCAAAAACTTGATTTTGTGATGAAGAAGCAAGACTTCAGCAGTTAGCCAGAAAGAGGGGAGGGGACAGATTCATAACTAATTGGAAAAGGAGAAAAAAGAAAAGAAGAAGGAAATGCCAGGAACTGTACAACAGCTCACCTTGGGAAAATAGGTACACTGACGAAGATGATACACTTCAGTTAAAGAGAATCAAAGAAAAACCTCAGAACTCTTTCTGGTGCTCCAAACCGAGGGCAAAGCCCAAGCACACCAGCCACAGCCACAGCCACAGCCACATGTAGTATTTCTCTTTGTGATGTGAACAACCCTAAACCCTAAACAACAACTCAATGATTCACTTAAGTTCCAAGTCACTTTACTCGCATTCATTACTATCTCTAATTATAAGTGTGTGAATGCATGGGTCAAGTACCAGTTTACGAGGAGATACCTGCAGGAGTTCACACTTTTCTGGACCACATAGTAGACATTAAAATACGAACAGCAGGAGGTAACAACTGATTAAGGTAATTTGGGGGGTGATATTGGAATCTTTTCTGGACCACAAACCCAAAATAGGAAAACCAACTGCATGGAAACAATTATTTTTGACATTGGGAAAGGCTAGTGTGGTTGATGCTGTTGATTGCAGCTCCATTGTTTATTGGTGCTGAAGACTGGAATAAAGAAGTGGGAGGAGTCATACATGTAAGTGGGAAAGTGCTTTGCCAGGATTGCAAATGGATTCGTGATGGCTGGAATTTACCGGAGAAGACGAAGAGGGTGTGTGTGTGTGGAGAATTTACCGGAGAAAGAAGAAATGAGAGGGGTAAAGTTGTCTTTTTAATGTTTAAATTTTTGGGGTTAAAACTAACCTTAATTAATGACGGAGAGTCGGAGACTGTTTATTTCCATATATTATAAACTTCATTCAAAATTATTTTTTTAAAAAATTTAAAGAACTTTTGATTAAATTTCCAAAAATTCGGGTACCATTTGTAAAGTTAACCCCTTATTATATATAAAAATATAATTTTAGGATCTTATTCCATTGAGAATCACTTTAAATTAAGAATTTTAGTAACCATTTAGGCCATTAGATTAAGAGACCAAAGGCGGCGGAGTATATTAAGCGCACGGGCGCTTAATATTATAAGCGCCCGCGCCCGATTTTTTTTTTTTTTTTTTAATATGTAATG
>JAOTQG010121691.1:0-10642 GCA_025631175.1 Iris virginica | reverse complement strand
TTTATTAATGAACACAACAAGTTTAATCAATAAACACAAACTTGATCAATGAACAAAAAAAGCTTAAATAATGAATACAACAAGGTTCACTGATGAACACAACAAACTTAATCAATAAACACAAGTTTGATCAATGAACAAAACAAGTTTAAACAATGGTGATTTTGAATTTGTTAATTTCGAAATTCAGTAAGAAAAGTGAAAATTAAGCGCAATTTTAAAATTGTGAATTTAAACAGATTTGAAATCTGTTCAATTATTTTGAAAATATTTAATTTTTAAAATTTTAAATTTAAATAGATTTAATCTCTTCAATTATTTTGAAAAGATTTGATTTTATCTAATATTGAAAATATGGCATTTTTCGAAAATTATGAGATTTGATAAAAAGTTATAAAAAAAATTAATTTCTCTAACTCTCATTAATCACTTCCTTAATTCGACGAGTATGATTCACGTTCTTGAGGGGCATATAGGGATGGCAACGGGGCGGGTTACTCTAAAACCGGACCCGATCCGACTTTCTTACTCTCTGCCCCGGACCCGCCCCGCCCCGCAATGACAAAGATTCGGCTCCGCCCCGCCCCAGGACATATTCATAAAATTTAATATTTTTTTTCAAAATTTGAATTTTAAAATCATTTTTTTAAAATTTTAATTACATTTCTATATCAATTTAAGCACTTAAAGTATAAAAAACTGTACATAAAAAATACTTAACCCCTCCATGGTTTGAACGTATGACCTATTAGAAATATTTAAGAACACTTACCACTACACTACACTTCATTGTTATGTTCAATTTTCAATGTATACTATATATATTTAAAAAACAATTATACATAACACTAGTCGGGGCGGGGCGGGGTGAAAGCTAAACCCGAACCCGCCCCGAACTCGATCGGGTCTTTGAAAAATATGAGAAAATCGGATTTTTCAGGATGGGGCATCATCGGATTCGGATCGGGTTTCGAGAAATTGCAATCCCTATGGGCATATGAATCTCTGTGCGCCCGCGCATAAAATAATTTTCATCATTTACAAACCCTAGTTGTACGTGATCCAGTACACCTAAAACTAGCTTTTTATATACTTATGAAAATATAATTAGAAAAAAAAAAACTACATATTAAAGAGGACGATATATAAACGTTACGTGAAACTAATTCGTCAACTAGAATTTGGAGGGGGAAAAAATGATATCTTTACAGCTAATTCCTCCACTGCCTTCCCTCCAATTCCAAAGCCCTAAATCCCTCCAAACCCCCAAATGTTCCATCATCAGCAATTCAATATTAAAATTCCAGCACACCCATTTCAAACCGTTGTTCGAAAAGCCCAATTTTCTTCTTGGGTCTCGCAGAAAAACAATTTGCCACGTAATTAAAGACGCCCCCAATGTTGCGGACTCAGAAGACGGTGATGGTGGTGGCGGCGGCGACGGTGGTGGTGGAGACGGAGGAGATGGGGATGATGGGAAGAAGAAAAGGTTGTTGCCAGAATGGGTTGATTTTACTTCCGATGATGCACTAACAGTTTTTGCGGCGCTTGCTGTGTCGCTTGCGTTTCGGGCGTTTATTGCTGAGCCTAGATATATTCCCTCATTATCTATGTATCCTACATTTGATGTTGGTGACCGACTTGTTGCTGAAAAGGTAAATTTTTTAAACTCTAATTTGCTGTTTTCCTTATGTTTTTGGTTGATGAGGTTCAAATTTTCTAAACATTATATAAACTTCTCTGTTTCTTCCTATTAAAGAGTCCAATTTTCTACATTTAAAAGTGTATTTTGTTTTGGGTAGTAAAATTCCAATCACCAAGAAGTACATTAAAAACACCATTGCATATATTTTTGTAAGACGAGTAAATGTATACAAATCTTCTGACAAAGAATTCCTTATGTTGATTTTCTTAAACACAAAAGAAGAAGAAGCCAAAGCTGGATTATTTATGCAAGAAAATGACTTAAGGTATACGTATATTCATGAAACTTGAATTGGTTTTAGTGGACCGGTGATATTGGATTATTTGGTTTACAAGCTAAGGGAATAAGAATTAATTTAGCTTGAATTGGGATTTTGTTTCTCTTAATGCAGTTGGTTTGGACAAGACCTTTAGTTGTTGCTTTACCTGATATTTTCTTGGCAAATTCAGGTTACGTACTATTTTAGGAAGCCATGTCCGAATGATATTGTGATATTTAAAAGCCCACCAGTCCTCCAGGAAGTGGGATACACCGATGATGATGTCTTCATTAAGCGTATTGTTGCAAAGGCAGGTGATGTAGTTGAGGTAAGATTGCTAATCTATCCATAAGCATGATCAGTGATCCTGATGGATGTAAACTTTGATCGCATGTCCTACTGTTCAGTTCTTATTTCTGCAGTTATGCAGTCACTTTATGCTCATTACAACCAGGAAGAAAGGGTATGAAAATTATATGGGGTGTCGGACCTGTCGGTTTCTTGTTAATGTGTCGTGAAATTGATATGGAGTATAGCAGTATGTGTTTGTTTCTAAACCATGTTCCTTTTGCCAATCTAGTATTGCAAATAGCTTTCTTTCTTGCTAGTTATCAAATACTGTATTTTCCCATTCGGTCAAAGTATATTTTGGCAAATGATGAAAGACGAACGAAACAAGAGAAGTGGATGGGATAGCTGAAGTGATGATTCTTTGACTAATTTAAACAGTGTTTTAAAGAATCACCCTTCTTTTTTAGTACATAACTGTGGACCTGTGATAGGCTACTCACTGTACGGTAGCCTCCCCTCTTCTGAATCACTTCACTCACCAATAAGTCCTGAACCAGCTACCACATGTAGGTAGGCCAATAGAGGCTTGTCCGTTAGGCCACCTGTGCTTATTTTCTTTTGGTGAGTGAAATTTCAGATTATCCTGAAACATTACAAAGATAGAGATTATAAAGCTTGAAGATTAGAGAGAACTTGAGTTAATTGTGGCATCGCCTTTGGACTCTGCAGCATGTGTGATTTCTTTGTTCATTACAATATAGACCGCCAAGTGTGCCCACTATGAAATGTGATAATATCAACATCAATTAACACAAGTATAGGTGGGGAAAGACCAAAACTAACATAAGAACAGTTATATGAAACATAGATGAGTGTTTTACAGCTTTTGCATCTGCCATCGTCCTGGCGTCAAGTATGCTGGATAAGGTTGCTTGGCTGCGGACATGGCAATATCCAAGGACCCCTGTATGCCAGTAGGGGACGGGGGTGTTGGGGTTGGAGAGCGAGACCAATTATGGTATAAATTTGTGTGGGGAATGAGGTGAAGGTCTCTATTTATAGTGATTAATAGATGACACAAGTAGCATTCCATATAATATGCTAGGCGTCATGGTGATCATGTTAGGATTTTTGGGCAAGTGTCCTATGGATAAGTACCAAAATAAGTTCTCACGGCTGGCTCAGTCTTGGGGTCTGCAAGCCTTTGACCAGCCGTTACACCTAAAGTGTGTCACAAGGTAGTGTTTTAGGCCATATCTTTGTGGGGAGCAAACTACTAATTAGTTCTTCTTATCACAAAATTTTTGAGTGAAAATGTAAAATTCTATAATTTTGAGGGGGTTGTGGACCTCCTGGCCCTTGTCTCTGCCATTGGGTGGATTCCTAGAAATCAAGAATGTTGCCTTAGCTGAGCCACTTTTTTGGCCACCCTTTTTGCAGTCTCAATGGGTGAGTATGTTTACACAGGCAAGCTAGGTCTTAGTTTGTGGAGATATTTGATGTTCATGTGACTTGCGGACTTGACGTGGCGTGTCCCATATTACAGCATTACAACGTAGCACAATGTGTACAACGATGACAAGAGGTAGGGAAAGCCAAACTGATATGGACAAGAAGCATAAGGGTGACTGCACATGTAATGATCTGTTTTTTTTTTCCTCCAAAAGATCGGAGGGGATATAGGCCTTAACCCAACTCTTTATATTTTTTCAAGTACGAGGTTACAAATACACTAGAGATGGCTTAGCCCAAAGCAACGAGAAGGGCTTGAAGTTCAAAGCAAGTGGAAGGAGATGTCTTTAGCAAGATAATAGTTTCTCCCTTATCCCTGATGGGACATGAGCTCCTACCTTCTGTTAGGAAAGAGGGGAGGATACTGCTTGAGCCAAAGCCCTTGGGTCACATGTAATGATCTTGCATTGGAGATGAGTATTGAAAAGGAATTAATAGACAACCGTACTGACAGTTATTTGGAACAGAGATGAGTCAAGAACAAGATATGCAGCATGGAAGTACTATTTTGAAGCTCTCTCAAATGCTCTAAACGCTCATGTTTACTTTTCTGTATATGCTAATACCAGACAAACTATCCAAAAAACTATAGATTCATCCATGATATTGATTAATTTCCATCAGTAAGGAGTTAATAGCTGCTGCTATTTCATTAACTCCCCTATCAACGCAAAATAATTTATGTTTGCTTGTCCCTGGTGGTTTTCAAGGGATCCAAGAGATTTTCTGTCTTATTTTATGTTGGTGAAGTGATTTTGGATGGAGCAGTAAATTTGGTAGTTGGTACATTAAAGTTTCTTCCTGTTTCGCTTATACTCGCAAAAACCATTTTTTAAAACATTTTCAGGTTTAATGTTCAGGGTTTGACTTCGGCATCCTTGCCTTATTTTCTTTCAACAAATGCACCATTATGAGGGAATAAACTTGTGTAAAGTGTGCTTTAGAATAAACTATCAACTATACATATCTCAATGTACATCTAGCTTTAATGTAGTCATTTTGCGCAAGATGTTTACTACTCCCTATCATCTAGGATCTTGCCTAGGATCTGCAACTCTTTCTCATTTGTCCAGTGCATTAGTTATGATTTTTGCTGCTGCTTTTTTCTGCCACCAGATTTTCCTTAAAAAATTCTATTGGTTATTAGGTTTACGTGTAATCTGTTTCTATGCAGGTCCATGAAGGGAAGCTAATTGTAAATGGGGTTGTCAGAAGTGAAAACTTCATTCTTGAAGCACCCAAATACGAAATGACCCCAGTTGTATGTCCAAATCCCCACTCTTGCTCTCTTTGCTATTGCATGTTCTTGGTTTTGTTGCCTGCTATTTGAGATTGAAAATATGCCATATGTTATTCCCTTGAAGTTCCAGAAAATTTTTATTTGGATTTAGTTATAAATCAGTGTTTGTTATAGTAATGCTAAATTTATTTTGCTGAACAGCATGTTCCAGAGAATTCAGTTTTCGTGATGGGTGATAACCGTAATAACAGCTATGATTCGCACGTCTGGTAATTAACCTTAATCCTCGACTCATTCTTTATCTTCTGCGTTGGAATTTGCTCACTTCAGACCTCTTTTGTTTCTTAGGGGTCCTCTCCCTTCCAAAAATATAATTGGAAGATCAGTATTGCGATATTGGCCTCTAAATAGAGTTGGGGGCACGGTTCTTGCAGATGGCTGTGTTGTCGACAAACAGGAGAGTTCTTTAATCTCTCAGCAAAAGCAGGACACTGTTTTGGAGTCTCCACCAAAAGTTGGCAGTTTAGCATCTCAATAGTCCCCGTGGCCATCTAAAAAAAGAAGAGCTGCATCTAGTGCCCTTGTACTCATTTTTCTCGTCTTTTCAATCTAAGGCCACATGATTATAAACTTTAAGCCTCAATAGTTAGTCTCTTTTTGGAGGTGAGTCTGATTGTGCAGAAATTTCAGTTTCTTTTTCCCCGGTCCTTTTTATTTAAAAAAAAGAAAGAAAGAAAGAAAAATATGATTCAATGTTGATCATAACCATGCTAACATGCCCTAGCTTGTGTTATTGTCAGACTCAGAAATGAATGAAATTTATATTATTGATTTTTGAACATAGAAACAGAAAATAGTTCAATAAACAGAAATGGACTTTCCCTTGATTTCTAGTGCTGAAATAGTACATCAATGCAGGCAGATATGAATTCAACGAATAGTCTACAGAGTGTTAACCACGCAACCTTGCTCAATTTTATGCACAAGAATCCTCTATAAACTGTGATTTGTGTATGTATTCAGAATCCTCACTGACGAAGGAGATGCCCCGCGATTAGATTTGAAACTCTCAACATCAGCGGAACCCTATCCACCGTTTCTTGATTTCAAATGGAGGAGCCCTACCGTGCCATTGCTAGCTTGACCTTGCCCCAGCTCCATGCCTTCACTAATTCCTTGGTTCTTCTTCAGCTAAAACGGAAAGGACTTTTCTTAATCATCAACATGCATACTGTTAAAAGGACTTTTCTTGATCCGATGTTTACTTCTTCACATACCCTTGAGTGCAAGATACAAGGGAAAACTGCTATATAAGCGGTAAAGAACTTGGGGATTGAAGATGAAAAGTATGTGCAAATTTTGTGTATAAACACTGTTCTTAAAGTGATAAACGCTCCTACTAGTTGCTCCAAGGTTAATGTCGTTCCACTTGTAGGATTAGATTAGCACCCGAAGAACTACGATCAGCAAATATCGAAATTCTTCCTTAAGAATTAAAGAGAGTTATAATGTGAGAGAGAGTAAAAATGAGAGAGTTCAAGTGTGTCAAAACACTGCAGGAATACTCCTTATATACGCCCTGACATAACCCTTCAAATGGTTGCAATCAAAAGGCACAACCATTAAAATTCAAAATTTCAGAAAATAACGCTATAGCGCTCTGGACCGCTATAGCGGAAATGCTCCAAAAATCACTATGGCGGTTTTTCTTAATCGTCATGTCTTTTGCCTTTTCAAAATTATAATCGTTCCGCTAATAGCGAAGTTCCACGTCCAAATTGTCTGAATTCTCAGTCAAACTTCGACATAGCGCTCCAAAAGCGCTATAACGCTATGCAGAGAATCGACGTGACGTTTTTCGATTTTTTAGGACATTTATTTAATCCTCAATATAAGATATTGATCCTAATTGATACTTATGAACTCATTTCTTCCTTTAACATTGCCATCTATTTTATAAAATTCCAATAAAAAAATTCCTTGTAAACAAACAAACAAAACGTGGAAGACCAAAGATAGCTACCCTGCACCAGTAAGAGCAGAAAAAGAATACTAACCATGTTTCTAGAGATCGAAAAACATGAAGGTTGCGGTGGTAGTTAGTTGCTCAATCATATGTGCAGGAATCCTCTTTTGGCTTGGTAACTTGAGTCTTCTTAGAGTCGATGACCAAGAAGCACGAGACATGGCGATGATGCTTTGTCTTCACCAACTTCCCCACCACGTTTCCTCTCGATTTGATTTCAAACTGTAGCTTCAGCGGAACCCTACCCCCGTTGCTTGACATTACCAGTGTTGCACCAGCACCATACAGTGGAACTTTTGAACCTTCCACGTTCACGGACACAAGCCTCCGACTTTTCTTCGGTTGGTAGAACTTCTTCAGCTGAAACAAATTGAAAATGTGAATCAACATCGCTAGAATTCAGCTCCATAAATCCACTTTTGCATAGAAACAGAATGCACTCAGCACTACAAACATCGTTGCACTTGCGGCGTAACAGATGACATTCGGATTTTTATACATTCTGCATGTATATGTTACCTGACCACTTCCAACTATGACTTGCGAATAGATGAGGTTAACAGGGCTGGAGGTGACATGAATCCCGAAAAAAGTGGCAGGATTGTGTATGTTCATTTGGACCGAGCAGTTGACAGTCAGCAGCTTGGTCGGAACCCCCGAGTAGTCTGATCCTTGTCCCGTATATACATTGTACACCGTTAAGCTCTAAAAGAAATCGATTCTTCATTAGAAAATGGTTGAAATCACTCTAGATAGAAGCAGAATTGTTATACTGTCACTAATATACCTCGACATACACGTGAACTCTGTACGGCCTACTAGCACCCCAAATGATCAAGCAGAACAACGAAAAGATCATCACGACGCCCATCAAGCCGAGTAAACACCGACACCGCCCAATAACATCAACGGGCGCATCATCATACCGATCCTCCTCCTCAATCGGATTGAACTCGAACCACGCTTTATCGCTCCTCTTCCTATTCCCCTTCCTGCAGGAACTATTATACCGGAGCGCACCAGAAACGCGGCTAGTAGCGGAAGAAGCCCTGGACTGAGAAGGGTGGGTAGGTGACTCCATGGAGCTGTTGTAGGAGGAAGGAGTGCTGGTGGCTTGATTGGTGGTGGAAGATTTATCGCCATCATCGTGGGAGTCACGAGAAGGGCTTTGGACGTAATAGACGGGGCGTTTAGGGAAATTTGGGGACGACGGGGCTAAACTTGTGACATCCGAATCTGATTTTGCATGAATCATGATTGATTAATCTTTTATATATCTTTCTCAATATGTATGTATAACCCTCTGAAATTTTGCAGTGAATCAATAAAAAAGAGGTAGCTTACGGGAATGCTCTGCTTTTGGCCGTGAAAAGAGTTGCTTCCCTCTCGAGTTTTCGAATGGGCTGGTTAATGAAAGTTGACATGGGTTATTAGATCATGCCTCCACGGTTCCGTACACACAAACGATTTGTCCAAAAAGAAAAGGGGGGTGATGCTTTCTTGACGGTAAACTAGCAGAAAAAATGGTAATGGATGCAAAAGGCGAAAACTTTCATATATAGAAGGAGCTTTGGGGGGGGGGGGTAAAGAATTAAAGTGGGAGGGAGGAGAGGGGGAATTGTGCGGTCAGGTTGAAATTGGAACTGTAACGGTTCTTCTCCAGAAAAGTGGTACGCATGGGGAATTGAGTGAGAAAAAGACTTGGAAACTAGTGATCAAGTATTAATGATGGAAGAGTAGTGATGTCCGTGAATTGGACTGGTAAATCGGCTGATTGCTACGGCTGAAACGCAAAATGCAAATTAAACATGGGGGGAGCTGTTTCACTAATCCCAGAGAGAGAGTGAGAGAGAGAGAGAGTTTTGACGTAATCGTGCTACCGGATTGCTAGTTTACCGGCGAGATTTGAGCGGGAAAGGTGAAAACGTTGAGGAGACCGTTTCTTTCCTTCTTTCTTTGTTACTGCTCTAACACAGAGCCAGGGGGTGGGGTGGGCCGAGTAGGGCTGAGCATAAAACCGACAAACCAAGCCCAATTCGAAACTAAACTGGATTCTACCAAAAATCGAACCAATAATTAAGCTTAAATTGGTCTCGTTAGTTCCGTGATGATTTGGTTTGTTAGCGGTTTAAAATTCAATTTTTATGGTAATTCAGTCTATGCTTTAATAACACTTAAAGGGTTCGCTAATCAATCAATTAGCCAAAAGGGATTATGTCTTTCCTTTTTGAGAATAGGACTTCAACTTAAGAAGAAGGACAACCATTTTAAGGAATCGGAGCAGAATTCAGCCAGTAGCTCTGTTGTTCTCAGTAGGAGAAGACAAAGCCTCGACTCGAGGTGATTCAATGGCCTTCGCTACATAAGCAGGTTACATCTAATTCATCAAGCACTCTCTTGAGGGGAAGAAGAAGGAAAGATCCAATCAAGCAGACGGAGGAGATTCAACTATTTATGTCTTAACATGTCTTAACTATTTATGTCTTAACATCCCCAGCAGAGCTAAAATGCAAGTAAAAATGAGCTTTAGATTGAAAGCCTTCTTTGGGGTCCTTTCTAGTAAAGAACAACTGACTTAGTTCTATCGTCTTGATCGTTTATCTTCCTTCAATCTATTTTCGTCGTCATCAAATCTATGAGAACTGTTATTTACGAGAGCTGCTATGGTCGCCACGTAATCTGCCTTTTTATGAGTGTAAGAAATTGCGTCGTCAAGAATGATTAATATTGAGCAAGAGGTGCCAAAATTGAAGAAAGCTTTTGGGGATAGTGTATATTTTGCTTATTTTTAATATGTAATCAAGATCTTCTCTACGAATCATTTGACGACTATAAGCAACATTCTTTCTTTTACGATTTCTACTTTAATTTGTTCTTCTCTCTTTGGTGTAAAAGTGCGTACTCGACCCCATTAAAACCGAAAGATAGAGTAAAACCGAATCTTTGGTTATTAGGGGCTTCGGTATGAAAATTGATAGTTTGGTTTGATCTCGATTTGTCCAACGGTTTGATCGATTTTGTGGTTTAATTTGGAATGTTAATCCATTTTATATGGTTTATCAAAATATAAGGTTATGTCGAAAATAATTATGAAAAACATTTATTATTTAAATTTTTTTGGTAAGAAGCATATTAATATGGAAAGGAAAGGGATGAGGAGGCCTACGACAAGCAACAGCGGAGGTACTAAGACAAAAGAAGCGGGCATCTGTGGGATAGAGAAAAGGGGGCTTCAGTTGCTTTGGCGGAGGTTGTGCAAATATGCATGCCTGTGGAGGTAACACGAGTGAAGCAAACACGCTATGGAATTCGAAGGAATAGGATAAGGTATTTTTAATAATGAGACGGGGCGGGGGAGGATTGGAAGGGTTAGGGCTGTAAATGGATTTTAAATGGACGGATTAGCCTAAATTTATATTCGGTTAACTTAATCCATGACGAATTCGGATTTTATCCAACTAACCGTCAGATTAGTTAAATGCTAATCCAAATCCAAATCCATTCGGAGTTGGATTTCGGATTAACGGACCGAATTAATCCATCTATATTATATATAATTTAATCATTATATAACTTTTACGAGAAATAAATATTTTAAAACCATCAATT
>JAOTQG010121680.1:0-10644 GCA_025631175.1 Iris virginica | reverse complement strand
AAGAAAGGGGCATCTATAATGTGTGACGGTTGGAAGGATAAGAGAGAGAACTTTAATCAATTTTTTGGTGAATTCTCCCAAGGGCAGTGTATTCATTGAATCAATAGATGATTCAGATTATTCCAAAACAGGGGAGAAAATATTTGAGCTCCTAAGTAAGAAAGTGGAGATGGTTGGAAAAGACTATGGGTGTGTTCACTCGTCCAGTTTTTCAAACAATCAAACAAACTAAAAATACAAGTTTTTAAAACACAAGTTTTCTCTCTCTATCTACTATTTTTATATACCCATATATCACATTTATATCCTATCAAACATCACATCAAATCACAACTATCTCTCTCCATCACTATCATGTAATTTTTTAAAATTTAAAGGGTAAAATTGTAAAACACTTACAAAACCAAAACCAACACAAAACAAACACAAAATATAAAATACAAACAAAAACAAAACATATTAAAAAACTCCACGTCCAAACGCACCCATTGTTCAAGTTGTCACGGATAGTGCTTCGAACAAGCAGCTAGCCGGTATGTATTTGGTTTCAATATTATTCAAGTACATTTTTTTAAGTGCTAAATGTCAAGTGTTTACTTTTAATTAAGACGAACATATTTCTTTTCTATACAACAGGTGACGACTTATTGATGGCCAAGTATCCTGATCTTTAGTGGACCCCATGTGCGGCTCATTGCTTGGATTTGATAATTGAAGATATCTTTAAAAAGCCACTTTTGAAGAAAACCCTCCACAAAGTCATGAAAGTGAATTCTTTCATTTACAGTCGGCCGGGGGTTGTGAACATGATGAGGAAGTTCACTCACAAAGAGATTCTAAGGCCGGCAAAAACTCGTTTTGCTATTGCTTCAATCACACTTTCAAGACTTCATGAATTGAAAGCCAACTTGCGGACCATGTTTGTGTTAGAAGATTGGAAAAAAAGTAAGTGGGCAAAAGAGTTGGACGGTAAACAAGCCAAAGAGGTCATTCTTAGTCCTGCATTCTGGAGGCATATTTTGTTTGCGCTTAAGGTGACTTGCCCACTTATTAGAGTTCTTCGGATTGTTGATGGCGAGAGAAGGCCTGCCATGGGGTATATTTATGAGGCTATGGATAGAGCTAAGGAAGCAATCAAAGGTGATGAAACCAAGTATAAAGAGATCTTTGAAATCATAGATTCACGATGGAATATTCAGTTACATCAACCTCTACATGCAGCCGAATTATTCTTGAATCCCGAATTCTTTTACAAGAATGAAAAAATTGAAGAGGATCAAGAAATTCATGATGGACTGTACTCATGCATTGAGCGGCTCGTACCAGATGCTGCCTCGCAAGATAAAATCAGTGAGGAGCTATCAATTTATACGAAAGCAGAGGGTTTCTTTGGTAGGACTATGGCGATCAGACAGAGAGATACAAGAGCATCAGATTAGTGTGTTTAATTACTAATTATCTCTAAGTATCTTCTATAATTTTACTTCTACTGCAATATCAATACTAATAACTAAGCTAATGTGAACATTTGATAGTTGATTGGTGGGGCGCATATGGTAGCTCAACTCCTACTCTTCAAAAATTCGCCATTAACGTTCTTAGTCTGACAAGCAGCTCGTCCGGATGTGAGCGAAATTGGAGTTTTTTTGAGCATGTAAGTGATATAAAGTTCACTTACATATTGATATAAAGTTCTTGTTTTAATCTAATTTGTTGAAAAATAAAAATTTTACAGCTTCATAGCAAGAAGCGGAATAGGTTAACTCAATCTCGCTTGAACGATCTAGTATTCGTGAAATACAATAGAGCGTTGAAGCGTAGATACAATGTACGGGATACAATTGATCCCATTTTACTTGATGAAGTTGATAACATCAACGAATGGTTGACGGGAAATGTGGAGGATGAGGATGATGAACTAGTCTTCGAAGATGAATCGTTGACATGGAGTTCGGTTGCTAGAGCTACTGGAGTTGGAGCCAACTCATCTTACGCGATCGACTCCAAGAAACTTGAGGCCGGGGATTTTTACATCTCATCTTCACCTTGTAGATGAAGAAGATGAAGATGGAGATGATGAGGATGACGAGACCAAATTTAAAGAGAACGATGAAGCATATGTGGAAGAAGATGGTGATATGTATTTGAAGATGAGGATTGATATTAGAATCCTATGATTGAGATTTATTGCCCTTTTGTTTAAACTTTGACTTATATTTATGCTTGTTTAGACTGATTTCATGATTGATTACATGTTTAGAACATCTTTTTTCTATTTATAACTAATAGTGTTGTTTTAATTCACTACTTGAACTTAATTTATTGCTTATGTTGATGTTGTGTATGACTATATTGATTTTTTAGTAAACTTTAAGCATTTTTGTGCGCCTTGTCGCTCGGGCGCGCCCGCCTTGCGCCTTGCGCCTAGGCTCCGAGCACACCTTTTGCGCCTTGGTGCGCCTTTGGTTTTTATTAACTATGCTCCTATTTCTGACTTCCTAGTTCTGGAGAGTATATTTCTTGAAATTTGCATCTTTTAGAAATCTTAATGATAAAGAATCAGACGAATCGTTCGTTTTGCTCAATCTCCTTTCAGTTTATAGGTTTCTTATTTGTTTATTTATTTTCTATTTTTTTATAAAAGAAGAATATAATTGATAGAGAAATAAATACAAAGAGTGCAAACAAGAAATCCACCAAATAACAAATACACACAAATTACTCGATAGTTGCTTTCCGACGTCTGGCCGAATCTCCGAAACACAAACCGTAGAAAGCGCAAAAACTCCGAGCCCAAAGAGGAGATTGCAGAGTGATCTTCCACAACAACGAAAGCGCTAACTCCTGATTTTTGAAAATTCGAGACTTTTTCTCAATCCAAGCATTCTATAATAGACTGAAAACAACACAACCCCACGGCACAGAAGCATTCAAATGACTAATCATGTTAAACTCCTCCTTGCCACAAGGCATAATACAGATCTCATCGTGTATCCCAAACAACCAGCACCAAAAGACTCCAAGCCAAAGATAACAAATGCTCGTGAGACTCACTAGCCCCCGTACACATAAGGCACACATCTGGAAAGAAATAGGTCTTCGAATGTCTCCTCCGCCACCATCTTTAGTATTCAAACGACTAAGTACCACTGACCGAGCAAAGACTTTGTATTTAAATGGAACTTCGCGCTTTCGAATGAAATGGTAAAGAGGAAAGTCAAAATGTGTTTGTGAACGAAGAACTCTAGTGAAAGACTTCACAATAATATACCTAATATGTTCAGGAACCCAAATTTGACGAAGTGCGAAAAGAAGACAACCATAACAGTAAGGATGCCATTGACATGGATTCTCTATCATTGAGATTTCTCACAAAATGAAAATTCCAAGTCACCTGACCCCTCCGTAACAAGAAAAGTAGCAATAGACGCGTTATGAAAACTAGAAAGCCAAAACAAACGAGAAATTGAGAAGAAAGTTCCCTGTTCAATCATCCTCCCAAGACCGGACTCGATTTTTCAACCCCATAATGAAAATGAGTATAAAAGAGATGAAAATAACTAGAAATAAATTCTCATGGTGGCATACGTAGAAAGGCTTGCAGAAGCATTCCATGTGGTTAACACCAAACTTTCTCTGAATAATTTTGTGCCATAACGAATCATGCTCCAGCGAAAAACGTCTAAACCACTTACCAATCAAAGAAATATTTTTGATAAAGAAAGCTCCCAAGTCTTAATCCCCCTCTTCCTTAGGCTATTCACCTTCTTTCAAGCCATCGAATGAGCCTTACTCTCCTCCCCGAACCCACACCACAAAAAGCAGCACATTATCCCCCATTAACTTAAACAGAGAGAGATAATTAATGAAAATACTAGACAAACATGACTCAATAGGAGTAACTCTCCCCCTAAAATTTAAGCATACTTCCACCCGGCTAGCCTTTTGACATCTTGTCAACCGGATCCCAAAACTTAGTCGCCCTAGGATTCACACCTAAAAGAAGTCCAAGGTAGGAAAAAGGACAATTCACAACAAAACATCCCAAAAAATTAGCATACGAATTAAAAACCGAATGTTCTAACATTAATGTCTGTGAATCCACATTTGGTTAAATTGATCTTAAGGCCGGATCGCAATCTCGAAGATTTGAAGAACGGTGAGGACATTAGTAAATCTACCATCCCCCTCGGACAAGAATAGCAAAGTATCATCGCCTGATCTCGATTTAGCATCGAATGGAACTCATAAGAAGGCAGTTCCCAAGGCTCCTTTAACCGACCTATTGGGCTGGGCCCTTCCCCATAAGGCCCCACCGTCGGGGCATAAGCGCCCTCTTGCTACCCATATGCGAGGCGCCGTCTTAGCCTTCCCTGACCAGGATCGCTCCCACACCTATAGCGTTTGTGATCGGCCTCCTCAACTGTGTATCGATCGAAAGGCAGGGCGGCACAGCCCCCAACCAAGGGAGTGCTTACGTACAGTATGTCTCCCCCTTATTCCCGACATGCTATGCCCCGGGGTGGGTAGGAGCGGGTCGAGTCCGTATCTCCGCGGAGCATAAGCCGCGTCCGGATCTGATCTATCTACTCGGCAATTCAATGAGAGACTTTCATGCCGTCATTTCCTACCCAACAACCCTTTAGCACACCCCTCGCTTCACTCCTCATTAGCAACCTAATAAGAACATCCACAACTAACGAAAATGGAAAAGAAGACATCGGATCCCCATATCGAACTCCTCTTGAAGCACGAAACTACTCCTTAGGCTCCCATTAACCATACTAGAGAACAAGGAAGGGAAAAGACACCCTTGGATCCATCTCCGCCATCTAGAACTGAAGCATTCCTTATCTATAACTAGATCAAGGAAACGCCAATGAACCATGAACCAGCTCGTACGCCTTCTCAAAATTCAACCGAAGAATTAACCCTTTCCTTCCTCTTCTCCTTAGATTATCTACAACCTCATTAGCCGCGAGAGCAACATCATTCAATTGACGACTCTTAACTAAAGCACATTGAGCTTCAGAGATGGTATCACCCAATACCTCTTCAAGTCTGCGGGAGAGCACCTTAGTTATAATCTTTTAAATACTAGTAACAAGACTAATAGGCCGAAAATCCTAAATCTCGAGAGACCTCTCCTTTTTAGGAACGAGGGTTATAAACGTAGAATTGGTAACTTGGCATACAACCCCATTAGCATAAAACTCAAACATCACTCTCAATATGTCACTCTTCACGAAGTCCCAACAAAAATGGAAAAAATCCACAGTAAACCCGTGTGGACGAGGCGCCTTATCTCCATCTAGCTCCGAAATGGCTCAACAAATCTCAACCTCCTCAAACAATCTCTCCAAGCCCTTTGCCTTCTCGTCTGAAATAGGACTCCAATCCAGCCGATCAATCAGTGGTCGACTAGCATTATCCACCGAATATAAGTTCTTATAAAAATCAAAAATCTCCTTAGCAATTATCCCCATATCTCTCACAATAGCGCCATCATCAATCTCAATCTCCTTAATGTACCCACATCTATACTTTCCTTTAGCCACTTTATGAATTAACTGGGAATTGCAGTCCCCTTCCTTAACGTATTTCATTCTCGCCTTTAAATGTCAACTTACATCTCGAAACAAACTATCCTCAATCTTTCTAGACCCTCTATTCAATTAATCATGCGACAAATGCCTAGACCCTTCTACCCTTTCCAATTCCTCCACTTCCTTAATAAGCTCGCCCTTCCTCACCCTTATATCCCAAACACCTTCTTATTCCGGAGCTTAAGCTTCTCTTTTAAGAATCTCAGCTCGTGCATCAAAACGAATCCTCTCCACCCCTCGACCACACTCCTCCCACCGGTTACCCACTAATTCTTTGAAACCACGATGAAATAAGCACATGTTCTCAAAACGAAACCTCGGGCAAAAGAGGTGGATTAAAGCCCAGCCAAAGCACCAGATAGGAGTATACTCGAGCATAATTGAAAAATGATCCGAAACAATTCTAGGAAGAGCTGATTGGACCAAGTCAGGGAAATTCTCCTCCCACGAGTTAATAACGAGAAATCTATCAATCCTAGTTACACAACTCCTCTCACCGGGCACAGATCGGGTGAAGGTGGCAATAGATTGCGTAAATCGTGCTCTTGAATGAATTCGTCAAAGCACCTCATGTTCGTGGTAATTCTAGACCCCCTCCCCCTATCTTTTCACAAGATCATCGAAACACGTTAAAATCCCCCCCCCCTCCCAAATACACCAGCCTGACCACCCGGTAAACCATGAAGCTCGTCCCAGAAGAACTCACGACTGCGAACCAGACTGTTAACCACACTAATCCACCGCTCCCCAAAATCCCTAATGTTAGCTTTCTCCGACAAAGTAAACCTCCCATGAACAACCTCTATCCTAGATATTAACCAAGTACCCCATATGATAAGAATCCCTCCCGAAGCCCCTATCAACGGTAAGAACTCCCACTCCCTAAACCGGGTACCCCATTTGTTTACTAGTAAACCCTTTCCTTTCCAAAACCATATCAAGGAAGCGCCAATTTACCCTATCATATGCTTTCTCGAAGTATAAATGAAGACATAACCCCTTCCCCTATGCATCAATTCTTCAACAACCTCATTGACCACTAAAGTTGCATCAAGTAACCGACGCCCCTCGCCAAATGCACATTCAGCTCTAGTAATAGGATCTCTAGAACCATCCCAAGTCTCTAGGACAACATCTTCGCGATGAATTTCATAAACACTAGTCATCAAGCGAATTGGTCGGGAATCCCCAACTTTTCGTGATTTGACTTTCTTAGGAATCAAGGTAATATGCGCCTATTTACTTGTCTTTCTTAAGAATCCATAACTTTATCTTCACTCTATACCAAAGATATGATAGTGGAATATTTTCACAATAGTTGACAATTTAATAGGTGCATATTTAAATTTCAATGGTTTCTGACCGAAAAAATCATTAGCTGGAGTGTCCAGATTACACCTTAAGGAGTCTGACCCAGATCGAACACCCATAAATGCATGGAGGATGTTGGACACGGGTATGAAGAGTAAAGCAAAAAGTTCATGTTGAAAAGCATACTAGTTTGAAGGGACAAATATATACAATCTAGGTTAACCCATTTCTCATCAATAACTCTGAACAATCTAGGCTCATTATAGATAAAATCACCATAATAGGTACTCAAGAGTGAATATGAAGAAGATGTAAAATGCCGACCTAGGACTTCTTCGAGAACTATCCTTATTTTGAGGAAGAGTGTTGAAGGATCTTGGCTCAATCTAGATAGAATACCATAAAAACATGCACAAGAGAAAATGGGAGATGTGATTCTTTTATCTTAGTGGATGTCTCGTCCATACCAATTGTACCTTATCTTTTTATCTAATACTCCCTCCGTCCCACGATTAGAAAGCAATTGACTTTATAAATGCATGGACAGAAATTGTTTGGTTGTGGGTCGATAAAGAATGTATGGCCACAAATCTTTCTCTTGGATCCAAAAACGGAAAGTTTTCAATGTGTACTTATTTTGGGACAACCCAAACAGGAATGGTGGAGACTTATTTTAGGACAGAGGGAGTACAATTTATACTTCTATCGCAAAAGAAAACAGTGTGGTTTACCTGGGCATCCTACCTTCATTGGACGCCAAAACGTAAAATCTAACATGATGCTTTGTCATTTATTTTCTGCACTTTTTGTAAATTCAGTAGCCAATTCAACATCGCCAATGCACAAATGACAAACAAAAATATTAGTCACTTGTACATGTGACCAAAGCATTGTATACCGCTTTCTATCAAGACCGTATTTGATGCATGCGCTTTACGATTATAGAATTTTTACATTTTGTTTGTAACTAATAAAATTATAGTTTCCAATTGTCATAAAAGATACAAGTAATAAACTTGTGGGACTTTTTCTGAAGCGGTACACCTTCACTTATAGTGCAAATTAAGGAAAGCCATACAGTTACTAAAGTATACTTATGACTGTGTAACCTCATTTTAAAGTTATTTAATATAATTGACATGGTTATTCTCATCCACGATATCAAGTGGTAGTCATGTCGAAGGTTAGCAAAATTTTCCCTTTAGGAAATGCGCCTCTTCGATTGAGGCAAACTAAAAACGGTGCAACTCTGCAATAGAGACAGACCAAAACAAACGCATAAAGGGACTAATAAAGATGCGAGTACAATGCCAGTTTATTCCCAGATAACTGACATACCAGGCGAGATTCATAACCAAAGGATCGACAATAGAATGTAAAGCAATTGGCCCACTCCCCACAGCGCCCTTTCCTTGTTTCAAGAAGCTGGAAATCAAATATTAAAAGCAAGTCATGGAATGCAAAGTCTCAACTACACAAGAAATTCCTCACCTTCAGAGGATCACTGAACCGCGGGAAACGAGTGATTCTCGAGCAAACATTGCAGCTGAGGTAAAAAATATATATATTACAAATACGACATAAATTAAGACATCATTCTGACAGAAAAGAAAAGAATTTGTAGCATTACAAAACAGTTAAACTGTCAACAATTATAAAGATAATGTAATATAGAAAGTTTTAATGGGATATTAAATGCTCGAGGCCAATCTTCACAAAACTTATGATCTCACAGGCAATTTTCATCCCTCATAAAAGTGTGGGTTACACTGAAGGAACTGAATGATCAAAAAGTGATAGGGTGTGATTTACCTCACAAGCATCACTTGTTCTATAATTTAGATGCAAGAATCTCAATTATGCTGAAGGTTAGAAACGGAGATAAGGTGTGATACCTCACAAGCATCACTTGCTACATAATTTAGATACAAGAATCCCAATCAAGCTGAAGGTTAGAGATGGTATCGTATTTGGAAAGCATGCTCAAACGATCCACGTCAACATATCTTAGTTGAAGGAAATCAAATTGACTAGTTACTGGTGCTTTCATAAATTTCAAAGAAAATAAAAATACTCCCCACGTCCCCAAAGAAGAGGGGCAGTTGCATCAAATGGTATAATCTTTGTAAGAGGTGGACTAGACCGCTTTCAATTAAATGAGACTCTCTTCAGGAGGTTTTGCTTGTCCCAATTATAGAGAGAGATTTCATATTGGGAAGTCTTTTCAAGCATAGTGACCTTACTGTTCTTTCGGTTTGCGTAGGATGTATTTGTTCTTCTTAAAGGTTATCGTTGACCTTGCACTTGAACTTTCATATCCTTTGTTCTCGCAACTTGTAGGGTTGGTGTTGACACTATAATAAATGTATCCGCCGGTGGATGGAATTGATAAATGTAGTTCTTTCATTAGAGAATATATATATATATATATATATATACATATATATATATCGGTAGCTGTAAAAATGAGAACCTAAATAATCTGAGAACCATGAGAACCACTAAGAAACAAGAATTTGATATTTATGTATCATAGTTGATATTTATGTATCCTAGTTGATATTTATGTATCTTAGTGTTATTTTGACAAATATCAATTAAGATTCACAAAAATCAACTAGGATACATAAATATTAGTTAGGATACATAAATATCAACTAGGATACATAAAAATCCAATCCTTGTATCCTAATGGTTCTCACGGTTCCTAGATTATTTAGGTTCTCATTTGAATAAGCCCCCATATATATATATATATATATATACACACACACACACACACACACACACATATATATATATATAAACACACACAAATGAGGACACCTACTGAACTCAAATAGAGTAAATTAAAACAGAAAACCAAGAATCTAGAATGGATCTTTATTCATCAAACGATTTTCATTAGGAAAATGAATGAGGGGTGAGTGAATGCTGTTGCCATACTGATAAAGTTCAACCCTTGAGGCTCCATGAGAAATCTCTGAAGGATTGGCGGTGCCCATGCCATGACTTATGGTTTCATTGCCACAACCATCACATGGAGGTGAATTAACCCACCTACAATATTTACACCACATAAGAAAGAGAAAAACTACTAAAAGTGTGAAAATTTGATTATTTGCATTCTAATAGAAAGATATAACCACTGCTCGAAAGCATCACAATGCCAGTCTATAGTAGGACTAGGTTTATTTTGATTCACTAGCCCTAAAACTTTAACCAAAATGATGAACCTGGAAACACTCAAACAGATCCCTGCAACAACTGCAGGGGAAGAAAAGCACCATAGCATAGGTGAACAAAATTTGAAAGCGCCTAGCAGAGTCATATCCTACTACAGAGCAGCGAAGTAAAAATACACCTGAATGATTGTTTGAACCAGAAAAGCAGTTGCAACAAAAATGCATGATCCTGTTCATTTTTGGATGGTTTAAAGTTCTCTTCCTGAAAAGAAGACAAAACTTCAGAGGTAATATTTAGCAGTGAGACCTTACACAACATAATACCATATCAAGGCCAACTATATCTACTAACTAGAGCTCCAAAAAGGCAATTACTATCATGAAAGAGCAAAACATCTTCAAGCCCTTGTGATGAATAATGAAATAAGGAAAATGAAATGGAAAAATGCCAACTCAAAACAAAGGGAAAACAAATACTGATGTGTATGTGTGTGTGTTGGGGGGGGGGGGGGTGTTGGAGAATAAATGAGGAAAATTTTTTA
>JAOTQG010121669.1:0-10645 GCA_025631175.1 Iris virginica | reverse complement strand
GCGTGTGTGTGTTTTTGTGAGAGAGAGAGCGAGAGAGAGAGAGAGAGAGAGAGAGAGAGAGAGAGAGAGAGAGAGAGAGAGAGAGAGTATACATGTTCACGCCATCAAGTTGTGAAAGCTTGACAGAGAGAGAGACCGAGAAAGCTTGACGGAGAGAGAGACAGAGACAGAGACAGATACAGATATACATGTTCACGCCATCAAGTTGTGAAAGCTTGACATGTGGACATTGGTTTGGACTTTGGAGTTTGGAGAGAGAGAGAGAGAGAGAGAGAGAGAGAGAGAGAGAGAGAGAGAGAGAGAGAGAGTGTGTATAAATCTAGAGAGAGAGAGAGAGAGAGAGAGAGAGAGAGAGAGAGAGAGAGAGTGTGTGTACATGTAGAGAGAGAGAGTGTACATGTATGGTGCGTTGATTTTTGAAAGCATTGAAATTTGAAATACAAATAAATAGGATTCAGCCATTGGTGTTACTTTGTACCTGTGAAATGTGTGAAAGTGGACATATTACATATTTGGATCTACGCTCTACGTGCCATTGGTGTTACTTTGTACCTGTGAAATGTGTGAAAGTGGACATATTACATATATGGATCTACGCTCTACATGCCATCCTTTGTATATCATGTATATATGTACACATGAAGCACATAATTTGTGAAAGCATTGGCCCAGATAAATTAAAACTTCAGTTGTAACAGTTAGTGATGTGTGGGTGTGGGTGGACAAAGATTTATTGTTGCATACTCATGTTTGTGAGATTGACAAACATATGAAATTGGCTTCAGGCACAGCCTTTCGTTATAGGCGAGTGTATATTTATGTATAGTTGTCACTGAATTTTCTGTCCGATAACTTTTGTAATTTTGTTGAAACCACTTGTTACAATCTGAATTGCATTTGCTCACTGAATTTACTGAAAAATTTCATGATATGAAAATTTTCGAAGGTCATTTTTCGCAAATATAGATATGTTATTTAAGTTTTGTTGCATCTTTTGAATCTCACTGTTTGTTGCTCTTTTCTCATGATTAATACAGTCTTTTGAACCCATTATTTCCACAATTTACTCAACAGTATGGGGTAGATACGTCTGTATCCTCACATGTTAGGTTAAAAGTTCTTAAGCTTGTACTTTCACCCGCCAAAAGAAACAATTGTCCATGCTTGAGAATGCCTGAAGATTTCAGTCGATGTTGCTCAAAACCACCAAATGGAAGTCCTTTACTTCTTCGGATGTTTCTTAAAGTCACGAAAGTGCTTGTTTACTTCTTCGTCTGATGGTTCTCAATTGTCACCTATCTAAATTCTCCTAGTTCTTTGTTGGCAGTCGCTGGAGGAATGCGAGCATCTAATCAATCTTGCTAAGCCTCATATGCAAAAGTCAACTGTTGTTGACAGTGAAAATGGGCAGAGTGTAGATAGTAGGTGTGCATTACGTCCTCTTTTCTCTTGATCTAATCACTGCCTTGAGCTCTCCTGTGTGGCTTTATCGTGTTGCATCTGTATTTTGAGAGGTTTCTACCGCTTTTTTGTAGGGTACGCACGAGTTCCGGAACATTTCTGGCAAGAGGGCATGATAATATTGTCAGGGAAATTGAGAAAAGGATTGCAGATTTTACGTTCTTACCTGTAGGTAGGTGTTTGTTGAAGCCCTTAACTATCAGCTGGTAACAGGTTGTGTCCCTTTAATGCAAGCTACCATTATGCCTTCATAATGTTTTAACTGCAAAGAGGAACTTTTAGTACTGCTTCATATACAACAAACTTCCTTGAAATTGCATGACCTGCATCTTACATTTGTTAGTTCCTGAAAAGTCAATGGACAGCAAGAGCTGTTGGGGACTAGATTTGCTAGAGATAGTTACGCATGGCTGTACTGAATTTTCCGACATGTTCTAACCATTCCTTTACCATGTTCTCTTTCTTGTGCCTTGTTTCATTCGTCAGCTGCTGCCCATTGTTCTCTGCCACTGCCACTTATTGTAACATTGCCTTCAAAGAAACACTACCCATAATATACCATGTTAGCAAAATCTTTTTGTTTCCCCATGAGATGGTTTTATTATTTAAATGAGATTTGATGCCTTAGACTTCTTTTAAGATGCTAAACTTCTAGAGCAAATGTTAAAATATTCGGTTGTGGATGATCTGCTGTTGGTGTGAATGATTCCCCTGTTTTGTATCTATTATTGATCTCATAATTTGCAGAACATGGGGAAGGGCTTCAAGTTCTGCACTATGAAGTAGGTCAGAAATATGAGCATCACTTTGATTACTTCCATGACGATTTTAACACGAAGAATGGAGGACAACGCATGGCTACACTTCTCATGTACCTGTAAGAGACTCCTCTTCCTTTAAATTACAGTGCTCACATGTTTCGGAAATAAGATGAACTCTTCTGGTGATGAGGGTTCTCTCTCTCTCTATCTATCTACTGTAATTTACAGCTCTGATGTTGAAGAAGGGGGTGAGACGGTTTTCCCTTCCGCAAAGGGGAACATTAGTGCAGTGCAGTGGTGGAATGATCTATCTGAATGCGGGAAAGAAGGATTGTCTGTTAAGCCACGAATGGGTGATGCGTTACTTTTCTGGAGTATGAAACCGGATACCACTTTCGACTCATTAAGTTTGCATGGTATGTTAAAAGTTCTATTTACATTTTGTTTGAAACTGTGATATATAAGAATTAGTTACCGAAATGTATTTGAAAGGATACATGACCAATCTGTATTTTGTTCCACTGCATCACCAAAATCACATCTGACCATTAAATACATTTTGAGAATGCTTTGTTGCATAATCTGAAATTGTCATTCTTTTGCTTAGGTGGTTGCCCTGTCATCAAGGGGAACAAGTGGTCCTCTACAAAATGGATCCGCATTAACGAGTTTGAAGTTTGAGTTTTTTGTTTGAAAGGTAATTGTTGCCTGCTAAAACTGCATGACTTTAGTTATTCCTGTGGATTGTCATGGTAGATATTTCTTTTGTTTTTTGCCATGAACATGCTTACTTTATTAAGTCCTAAATAATTATATATTACTGAACACCAAATAGTTGCCACTTAAGTTGACTGCTTGGCGTAATTACTTAACTTCAGATTGCTGGTTTACCTTTAACTTCCTGCAATTTCTGTGTATGGAAACATATCTCAACATGAAATTTCATCTAATTCCTTAAGATAAGGGTAATTTAGGATTCAGTTTCGAAACCGGGAGAACTTGCTTGCAGATGCATTTCTTGGAGGGCAGTGCTCCAAGCAGTGACATTGAACTGGCACTAAAAATCTTTTTGTCACCCGTGTCCATGATAAGAAAAATGGATAATCTGATACTTGAAAGGTAACTGGAATAATGTCAGAAGAGGTTAGAAGCTCGAGAAGATTAAGTCATATTATATATGCTTATAGGTTTCTGCAGCTTAGTTCAAGATATACCTAAACTATAATTACTGGTGCACATGGTGGTAGAGAATGAAAGCGCCCAAATTGCCAAAACGAGATATGTATCTTGAAATAAACGTGAAATCATTAATTGTAGAAAACCAGTTGTTATTTCAACATAACAAGCAAACTTTTTGACTTTCTATGTTGTCATTGTTTTTTGTTTGACTCGCAGCATATATTGGTTCTGAATGAGTTCTCATGCAGTTTTCTGTTACGACGAGCGCGACTATAACAACTCTCAGAGCATTGCCGGAAGCATGTATACCATGTCAGGTCCGATGATGTAGTTAGCTACATGCGTCCTGATCCAGTATAACTAGGTAGTTCCATACGCAATTTGTCATCGATTTTGTTGTATAATCTATCTTGTGTAAACACATTTCCTTAAATCATACATATCCAATTGTGAAACCAGTAATCTCAGCTACACACAAGGTTGATTTCTCTAATAAAAATATTAAAACAAAGAAAGAAGAAGAATGTAAATACTCGTCCTTCTAAAGCATGAAGTTGTGGAATTGTCATCAGGTGTTGCTATTCAACCAACTGTTCCTCTGAGGGAGGGAGAGTCACCATTTTGAGTCTAGCATTAAGCAACACGGGGTCCTCCCTAGAGTTGACTTGTCTCAACTGCAAAGAGTTACAATGTCAAGCTCAAGTTGAAATGTACCGAAAATGATTTGATATTCTGCCAATCGGCACATAATTTAGGAGAGAAATTGACTTTGTATATGCATGAATACACAAATTTTAGTTGTGGGTCAATAAAGTTGTGGTTACAATTTTTTCTGTTTGGCTTAAAAATAGTTGGAACTTACTTTGACTTGTAGAAAAGATAATTGACACTGAATGTCCTCTCTTTTCTGTTTGTGAAAACACTAAAATTATAATTCATAGATTTCTATGTTAAGTATTGTTTATCAAGTAAAACTCTATAACCTAAAATGTAAAAAAGATGATATTTTAGACTACCTGCAGATACTTCCCTTAGTACTTGGCTGCAATACATCCCTCTGTATGTTGTTTATCTAAGCCCAATGGATAAGAAGGTTGATTCAGGAGAGATTCCCTACCATTTGACATCTGCAAATGTACATGCATACACATACAAATATATTTACAAACACCAGCAGAAGAAAAAAAAGGTCGAAATCAACGGAGGAAGAAGCAACTCAACCTAGGGATATTGAGAACCTTATTTGACAATATTTGGTGCTCCACAAAGATGATGTTGCCGTCCGTTCCATTACTCAGGTCGTTTTTTGACCCTAAGAGGCCACATCAGGTCTCTTACTTGTAACATTACTTCTACTTTAGATTTCAGTGAACTATTTCCGGAAAGGTTCAGTTATCTACTGTTTTGCACAAATCAAGCTTCTGTTAATGTATGCACATAGTCAAAGTATGCTAATTCCACCTGTAATGAAGGTTAGGTGGAAATTGAGGGGTGCAGGCATTAATTTGATGGTTCTGTACCTGCTAGGTTTGTATAAGAAAAAGCAGGACGTGACAAATTTGAATCCACTCTCTGAACGGATTTTAGTTGCCCCTATAGTTTCTGAAACAAAGTTAAAAAAAAAAAAAAAGACGTCTAATAATTGTTCGAACCAAGTATTGAGGCCCAGTTTTAAGGACAAGAATTGTAGAGAAGGTGATATGAAGAGTGTTTGTTACCCCTGTCACAAATCATCCAGTGTATCTGAACGACTTGCCATTGCAGTTGCAACCTTGATGTCTTGACGGGTCTCATCACACTTATACTGCTTGGTATATCAATAGTGTACGATTCATGGCCTGTTAAACCAAGAGTCTCAGCAACCTCCGCTTGAAACAAAGTTGAATTAGAGTAAGCATGTTCATGGCAATGTGAGGCGTACATAACAAAAGTTTTACCAAGAATGTACCTCAAATTTATGGAAAGCACAACTGTCGAGAACTAAAATGGTCACACGACGTATATTTATGTGTGTGTGATAATGTGAGCCATTCTCTGGAGAGTTTGGAGGGACATAAACAGCTATGTTATTATTCTCAGGGAGAACTCAACTCATACTAATCTCTTAAAATTTCATTCTATGCTTTGGGATCTCACTTTAGCTGTTCCTCATGATCAGGCTGGGTGCAAGAGGAAGGAGCAGAGATGAATCAAATGGGCACCCTCCCCCCTACCCACCATATGGTTGTATGAAAAATCCACACTGATGATGCGATAAGAGGTGTGATAAGTGATAGCAATGGTTGGTGGGTGGGTTCAAGGCTTTTATGGCAAGATTGGGCGATGCACGATCACACCACTCCTGAGCTCCCGGGATAATATTGTGAAAGCGACTTCTTGAAGATATTCGGTTTTCACTCTCAAGGCAGCCATGTTGAAATATGTCATGGAAGTTTCGTAAACTCAGGGAGGGAAACTATTGTCGCTGGACGCTCATTGTTTAGTCAAACATGGCCGCGGGTAGACCAGCCTGTGTGCGCGCGCTGCTAGTTTTGCTTTGAGTTTGCTACTGTACTAAAAAATTGCTATGGAATATCTTTCATTAGTGTTTAGTTTTCCGCTGTCCCAGTTAGGCATGAAACTTTGACGTGACCCTATAAAATGATATAGTAAGTTAAAACTATATAAATTAATAGTTTTTTTTTATATATAAATTAATAGTGTTAGGACCGGAAAAATTTATTAATTTAGACAATTATTAATTTATCGATAAATTAATAATTATTAATTTAAAGAGTTTTTAACCGATTCAACGTAATTCATATTTTCGTATAAATTAAGTAATTATACTGTACATACCAAACAAAAAGGCAAATTAGTCTATGCCTCTTAGAATTACGTTGCAGCAAACCTTGGGACTCAACGTAAATTAGTAATTACTGTGTTCATATACATTGGAAATTAATAATGACTTTTGAAATACAGTAAATGTAAACAAGAGGAACAAATTTAAAGAAAAACAGACAACTATTGAATCATATTTCAATAGAGTGTAATATATTTTTTTTCAGTTTCTATAAATTATTAATTTATGATTTTCTTGGGACCAAAAATTATAAAGGGATCACCCAAAAAATTATTATCTTATTATTTTATCGAGTTTTTCAATTTTTTACATTAGCCCAAGTCGGAATCGGACAAATTTATTATTTTAGAGAATTTATTAATTTATCGAGTATTAATTTAAAGAGTTTCTACTGTATATTGTGGAATCATAAAAGAAAAATCTCAGAAAATACTTTAACACGTTGTACCGTACAATACCTTATTGCACCGAGGCTTTGTACTGTACAGCATTTTAAAGCATTTTTCATGGTTATTGTGTAGAATTTACGTGGTGGCGGCATTACTATAGTTGACATTGTTGTGCCCAGAAAATAACCAGCTGGATACTGGCCATAGTTTATAGTTATTAAATTGTTTCAGGCATATATTTAATGTGCTCCACTATAACTATTTTCACTTGGTCCAATAACATACATTATCTTCGTGTCAAAATAAATATCACAAATTATTTTTATAATGATTCAAGTTTTAAAAAACGGTTCGTTATTAGATCCGTCATTTAAAAATTTATGAATGATTTGATTTTAGATCAGTAGTAAAAAAATAAATATAAATCATACAAAATTTTACGCATAAATTATATATAAATTTTCTTTTTTTTTTCAGTGTGAAAATATGAAATGCTTGAAGTTATGATCGTAAATATATTTTGACATTCATTTTGAAAAAGGAGGATTGCGTTACCTCTAAAGTGTCAAAGATTATTTATGATTGCGAATATATTTATAAAGGGAATCAAGGGGTGACTCAATGGTAGAGCCGAGCTTTACAGTATGTAAGGTCTCAGGTTCGATCCCTTCTCATGCCCCCTTGGGGCAAAAAAAAAAAAATATATTTATAATTATATTTGGGTTTAGCTATTTAGATTAAAAAGGTTCCAAAGGGACTATTGCCTTGGGACCAATCTCTGCCAGTGGCAGCCACTATCCAGGTACAGTCCCACGGGCACGGGCGCGGGCTAGCTAGAGGTTCATCAAACGGAGTTGACCTTAATTAATAGCACCTAATTATTTACCCTTTATGGCAAGGTACCCAGTAAAAAGGAGTACATGCTTCTTTAGAAAAACAAGTAGTTTATTAATTTGTTCGGAAAATAGCTATTCATAATTCTTTAATGTGATTTAAAAATTTATAAGCATATAAAATTGCATTTTTTAAAAGAAAATACAAAATATACCAAAGGCTATTTTCTCGGATAACTTTATATATATGGAGTTTTATGATATAATTTTTAAGTTTTCTCTTTTATAGGGATCTTATAATTTTATCTCTATGTCTTTTCTTACTCGAATTTTCTGCCCAAATGATATTCCGTTATTTGTTCAATTTTTCGAAAATTCCCTCCTAATCATTAAAATCTGACCAAAAAAATATTAATACCTTAAATTTAAATTTTAGTAAAATACATAGCATTTTCAATAGCAATGTGACGGTAAACAATACATTATTTGAAAAGAAAAAATCCAAAATTTTTCATTATTCTTTTACTTTAATTATTATATCTTATCATATTAACTATAATATAATTCCTAATTTTTTTGACATTATGTGTAGTAACATTAACTTTTATTCTCAGCCCCTTATATTTTTTTAAATTTCAATTATTTATTTTAAACATCATTCCTTTCGTTTTTAATTCTCATTCCTCTCATTTTCAATTCAATTTTTAAAAAATATTATTAACTTTAATATTTACAAGTTTTTGTAATTCAATTATAATATTTAACTTTTATATAAATTAAAAAATTAAATTATTTCATTTTTTCTTCAAATGAATGTACTCTCATATATTAGTGTTTTAGGGATGAAAATGGGACATATCAGATCTAAAAATTGGGTTCTTTAGCAAAAAAATTACAAAATTTTGGAATAAAAAGTTGATTACAATTTCGATTATTTCAAAAATCTAAAATACATTTCAATTGCAATATTATGCATTTTTCCTGAAATTTTGAAAATTTTATTTTCTAGGAAAATTTCTCCAAATTTTGAAAATTTTCAAAAATCTCAAAAAATGATAATATCATTTACGGTCTATTGAGAAATTACATAGGAAACAATAGATAAGACAAATCAAACAGTAAAATTATTGAAACTAATTAAAAATATGATAATTGGAAGGATTAATATTGCTAATATTTGTTGCTATTACTTCATTAAAATTACTGTAACTACGTAAAATTACTGCTATAAATACATAAATATATTTCATCCAAATTAAAATTTTGATTTTAATATATATTTTATATTTAAATGAGTCAAAATAATCATTTATAATTTTATGTATTAAGATTTTTTTTATATAGAGAATATAATACTTACTAAAATATATTTCGTATCCTTTATATACAGAAGTTGGCATATCACTACCATTTAAAATTACATAAAAAATAAAAATAAAAATTATGAAAAAATACTTAATTAAAATGTATATTTTAGAAATATTTCGAATCACAATTTTCAGATAAAATTAGATGAAAATCAAAACTTTTTGATTCTAATTTCCACCCCTACTAGTGTTTATATATCGCACAACTGCTGGAAAGTCTTAACATAAAAAGGAAAAGCCCGTAATGTGAAATTGACTCTGTTACAAGCGGGAGTGACCTAAGGGTTAAAAGCCCTAGGCCTATCAATTAGCTCTCCACCTTAACTCCTGTGATGCACCTCCTGCGATTTACCTCCTCCACGTTGACTCAGAACAGAATCGGTGGGGGACTGCCGAGTTGCGATCTCAACCTTTTTATAAAAAGGAAAAGCATGAGAAGAAAAAGAAAAAGAAAAATGGGCCCAACCGAACCCTTTTGAAGAGAAAAGTCACCTCCTCACCGCGTATATAAAATGCTCCCACCAAATCTCTCCCTCTGGCACACCGGTGCGGTGGATAAATACTTCGACAGAAAACTCAAATACCAAACCAAATTAAAAACTCAGTCAATTTTTCTCACACCTTTTCTACCTCACAGGCTCATTAGATCTCGTTTCACGAAGCTCCGAGCTGAATTCAATTCGTTGGTATTTATATAAGAAATCATTCAGTTTAAACAATTCGCAATTTTCTTCAAATCGTAATCCGTTCAAGAAAAAATGGCGATGAAAGGGCGGCATTCGAGAGTAGGATTATCGTCGCGGAAGACCTCATCGTCAACGCTCATTTTCTCGGCGATAATCATTTTCTGTTTCTTCGTTCTCATCCTCCTCGCGCTCGGACTTCTCTCCATTTCCAGCAGCTCTTCCAGCTCTGATGATGCTCATAAACCTCATGATCTCAGCTCCATCGTTCACACTACGGTTTCTCACCGGTGAGTATTTAACTTTTCATATTTATTTGTAATGTAATTGATTTGTTTTTTAATTGAATTTGATTGTGATCTGTGGAATTGTGACGGATTTTAATGTAGAAATGATGCCGGTGAAGCTAGAGCGGATCAGTGGGTGGAAGTAATCTCTTGGGAGCCGAGAGCCGTTGTTTATCACAATTTTCTGGTGCGTTTCCTTCTGCTTTTTTAATTTGTGTGTGTGTGTGTGTGTGTGTGTGTGTGTGTGTTTCTTCTTTAATAATTTAGTCATGGACTAATATAGATGTACGTTTAACTGCTTTTTGAAAGAATTGATGTAGTAAGGTTTCAGTTTGTTGCTTGTATCATGTGATGCCTGTTTGTTTTGTTTGTGTGTGAACGGATAGATATCTGTGCACATTAATGTTTGTGCACGTGTGACAGCATCTGTTGCAATTGTGATGTGTGCTTTGTATGTGAGATCATATATTTAAATGCATGTACGCACCATTGATTTGTGAAAACATTGGCATACGGTCATCTGGCTTGCACTTGTGATGAGAGAAGTGATGTATGTATGTAGACATGTATATGGCATTGATTTGTAAGAGCTGTGACAAACAATTGTGGTTTGCACTTTTGGTTTGTGTGTTTGTGTGTGCGTGAGAGAGAAAGAGACATTGGTTTGGACTTGCGATGTATGTGAGGAGAGATAACAGACAGTATACATGTTCACAGCATCTATTTGTGAAGGCATTGACATATGGTCTTTGGTTTGGACCTATGGTGTGTGTGTGTGTGTGTGAGAGAGAGAGAGAGAGAGAGAGAGAGAGAGAGAGAGAGAGAGAGAGAGAGAGAGAG
>JAOTQG010121658.1:0-10648 GCA_025631175.1 Iris virginica | reverse complement strand
TTACATTTTATATTACATTATGTACATAATTTTATATAGTTATGTGCATTTGGGCACACCTAGCACCGTGTGCCTAGTATAATTTGCCGGAGTAGGATGTGATCCATATATAGAAAAGTAACTCCCCACTAATTGCTTGATCAATCCTATTCGTGTCCTGGTTGGTGCTCCAGCCACCCCAAGTCCTGATATCCTAATAATATAAGCCACAGAAATTAATAATCCATCCATCGCTCTAGCTAGCTAGTAAATTAGATCTCAAGTGCTGCTAAAGCAACCAGAACCAGTCAAATTAAGTGCATGCAGTGAAACCCATCGATGGCCCACACGGCCACGCATGCCGGACCACCACCTGTTAGGTTTTTGCCTGGTGCATTCACAATGTGTAACATGTGCGCTGATTCAACTAGATCTGATCTATAGTCATAAACTGCAGTACTTGTTACTAGCTAGAGGAAATCTCCAAAAAATATAAAAATTCAACCGCAGATTCCATACTATATATCAATGGAAACTACAAAAACAACCATATATATATATGGTAACAAGAGTACATGCGAATCGCTCATCAAAAGACGATCAATAATATAATAACACGCATTCAAGCTTTCATGACGTCCATAAAAAGCAACGAGCCATGCATATGATGAAATAAAGACGACACGATATCATGCGGGATGATGCATCCCCTGTTGCGTGTAGCGCATGCTAATTGCTAATTGCTCTTTGCGGCTAAATTCATCCACCTTGTTCAGAAGGATCGATATTGGATATTTAATGTTTTATTCGATTACTTTTCCTGTATAAGAATGAATTTTGATGATAGAAAGAAAGAGTAACCACCGCAAGGGCACTGACAGAAATCTACCATTTCACTGAAGTCCCAGAAAGGATAGGCAAATGACACACAGGAATACCCAGTTTTGTGGAACTCTCACACTACATCTTGTTGATATGATCTAACATTTCACTTACCATTTGACACCTGATCCTTACTTACAAAGAAAGCAGCCCCTTACATAGAGGGCAGTTAAGGGACATCTCCTAACCATTGCCTTAAGTTTCCAATACGGACGCACAATCTTGCTGAATAGACAAGGCCAGGAGAGCTCATAAAGATAAGTACACTTTCCCAGCAGCAAGAAAAAGCATGCCAGTTGAAAAAAGGTTCTTGTTTTTGATTTACAACCCAAAAAAAATAATAATAAACATTGGCTAGATCTCCAAATATACTTCTTTCCTGTCACTCCAAAATTATGAAACTCTAGGAAGTCAGCCATAGAGATATAGCACACCTACTAGCTAGAACGCACAGCAATATGTTCCAAACCAAACAGCAATGCAGGATAAATCTCCAATGAAACTTCCTTAACTACCAGTGGTAAATCATGAAACTACACAATCAGAGTCATAACCTGACACACATGCCCCTTATGCCAGTTAAGGAAAACCAGTTCAGACTCTAGACGTTGAAGCGACTATTGAGCCTGGAGCTACCTCTGCAGACAAGTACCTAGAAGGAAGACACCTCAAGTCCAATACGCAAAGAAATTGCAAGGTCACGAATAGTAATTTGCATGTACAGATCATACTAATAACACAAATTTGGACACAAAGGGAATTCTCGGTGATGAAAGCTTGAGGAATTACATAAATAGAAAATAGGACGACCACTACCCTCTACAAAGAGTACACAACCCTAAAGAGGTTCCACAAGCACTATCCCCCACCCAACAACAAAATGAAAGCATTCAGTTTGGACAACTAATCCAGCAGGTAGAGAACAAGTTCATCATCAACCTTCATTCATATCAACCATCTTACAGAGCTATTTATCAGTCAATAAGTAGAACACTTGGTATACAAGCATTCATTGCCTTCTTGGGGAATATACTACTGTCAATTACTATCATCACAAGCTCTAACCTCCTATGTACCATGCAAACAAGCGAAACTTTCAGTAAACCTTTACACATCCTGATATCAGTCACGCTTAGCAGCGATTATCAGTGAAAAACCAAGATATGTAGCAGAAAATCAACACGAGTCCAGCATAATAAGGTAAATAAGAACCCTCATGTACTAACTTGCCATAACAGTCGGCTTCTTCTGCAAGTGATCACATATTTGATTCTGGGCAGCAATTAAACCTCTTCCTCGTGAGGTCGAATCTGAATAAATAACAATGCATCTGATTCCGGGCAGCAGTTAAACCTGTTTCTTGTGGGTCTTTACAATGTTGGTGCTTAAAATTAGGGATCACTAAGACACATGCCATGGGATAACATATTTCCTCCAAGGAACAAATATATAGATCGACAAATATAGAAACAGTGGAAACCTCATTCTTGAATCTTGATACATCACCTCATCGCTGTATTAATTATTTTCGACATCGAGTCAAAAAAGGAAGTTTTCTTTATCATTATGTCATACGGAACAAGTTGAAGAACTAAACAGCAAAAACATATTTTCTGCGAAAATAATGTTACTCATGGTCCCCATTTTTTGTGACAGTTCAGTGAATTCACAAAGAAAGCGAAAAAGAATCTACAGCATAACATTTTACGTGCACCTCTCAAACTGGAGCAATTAACCCAGCTGGGACAGAAACAAGTAAAGCATGTCCTTTCAGGAAACCAGTCCAACACTTGGAAGTGCCTAAAGAGATACAAGCTGGAAGACTAAGGAAAAAAAAAAAGGACTACCACAAACAAATTAACTAGAGGAACTGCAGTAGAAACATCAACATCTACCTAGGAAAAAAAGATAGACTAGCTTGGGAAGCTTGCTGCTCCATGTAAAATTCAAGTATTCATGCTGGTAATACAATCACATGATGTCAGAAATTACCTCTATAGCTCGGGAATCCCGAACGTAAATTTGAGTACTCGTGTTGGTAATACTACAACAGAAAATCTTGGGCTCCACATTTGGCAGGATGATAATTAATATGATAACATTCACCATACTTATACTGAGATCAAACTTAATTTGATCTGTTCATCAATACCGTAATAATGCATACAGAGACTATGGTCTAAAGAATCAAGTACACAATTAGTTTATGGAAATTAATCTTGCAAGCAACTACGTATCTAAGATTTCATATACCAAAGGTGGCCAACAGCATACTTTATTCAATGTAACGGCCTTATCATAAAATCTTCAAAACTTTTGCAAGTAAACGGGGTAACTATTATTATTCATGAAACTTAAGTGACCCGGATTTGTATTAGATGGGCTCTGAATAAGTAAAAATTCGTAAGAATCTTGGCATAATGATATCTCTTACAAAACAAAATCAATGAAATTGCAGGGACATTTCGCTTGCGTTTGGATGAGTGATTAATTGATTTGGTTTTTAGGTTTTTGTAATGATTATAGTATAAAAAGTAAGACAAAGATAGAGAGAAAAAGTGTAGGACCAATGAGAGAGAAAAATTAAAAATCAGAAAACCGGAGTGAAAATCACTCAGGAGTACACAACCTTCATAATCTGCATACCTTGGAAGGGTATAGCCACAAGTAACCTTCATGTTACAATTAAAGCAGCAAGATACTAACCTGACCTTCACATTAAAGTTTCAGTGGCATCAGATGAAAGACTCGTTCAAGACAACAACTTCAGGCCATCCATTTGCCCAACTTTTCCTGCTGCGGATACATGCTCCCCAATTCTTGTCTGGAAGCATTTGATGTCTATATACGCATCTAAACAACATACTACATAATTCAACCAAACGAGACCAAGCACAGAATAATTACTGCAGTAACTGCCACACCACAACACTCTCTTAACTGAATTAGCTTCCTAGATTCGCTTCATCTATCATCACCACTTCAATGCACCACACCCATCATTTCGTGCACTTTTCAACTTTTTGTTCTCCTCCAAATTCAATAATCTGGCATGTTTGGACTTTGAATTATCACGAGAAAGTATGCCCATGCCTGAATCCAAAAATCAACATTCAGATGAGAATACTTCCACACTCAAAAATCATGGGAAGACACTTCACTTGGTCTCAGACTTTGTTTCAGTTAAGAGCTCTATAATACAGCATGAATGCATGCTATTAAAACACATCAGGCTTCAAAATCTGATAACACAATAATGTATACACACTAAACCAAAGGCATTAAGCACAAAACCAGGACTCTACAAACGACACGTGGGGTTGCAGATTTTGCAAGACCGTATATAAATACTGCTGTAAAAGATATACCCCACAGCCCCGCCCGCTTTTGAGTGTATCCTTTCAATGTGATATTGGTGAACAATATATAATTCCCAATTTGCAGATGCACCTCCTTTCCTCCTTAATATCATACCAATTTCAGAAGCCCCAACTATTTCCAACATTATGCTTACAAGTTACAACTATAACCTTATATATCAACAGAAATAACAAAAACTAAGGTTAGGACCATAAATTTTAGATATTCATAAATACTATAATTTAACAATGAATTGCGGACACAGGCGTGAGTGATGAATGCCGAGTGTCGGTGTAGGCAAGTGGTGTCGGACACAAGAACCTTCAAAATAAAAGACATGAGGACATAATATCTATAGCTACATAAAACATAGATGTATATCGATACTCCCAAAAGCTCCAAGAACGACTTTCATACGATATTTTCTACATATTTATTTATTTGATTGATATATTAACCAAATCCCTAAGTGAGTTTGGTAAATTAGTTGGCTTCCCATGTAGCATAATCATAGCATCGAAAAACCCTAATGTCGTGTGCGCATACATGTGGACAAAGCTCTCCTAAGACACACGTGTCCCACACAGCTACTTTTAAGTATTTTGACCGTAAGTAAGCGTTTAAAAATTATTACTGTTCACACTTGGACTCTTTGAGTGTCTGAGTGAGTACTCGGAAAGTCCTTTGACCTTATTGTAACTGTTGATAAACATCAAAAAGTATTGAAAAAGTAACAATTTAAACATCAAAAACTACTGCAAAATTAGCAACACACAAAAAGGAATTGCGTTCAAGAAGATGAGATCAAACTATTCAAGTTCTTGTTGATGGAGCCTAATAAATGATATGGAGAAAGTCCCAGATACTTACAACTGTTAATGAAGTAGATAGTCCAAGATCAAAAGAGAAGGTTGGAGATATGATTACCTAGGAAGTTTCAGTTTCTGAATAAAACCTCAACCATAAGCCTCCAACAGAAATATACTTTGCTCTCTACAACCACCAGGCAACAACATAAATTTCTCAAAATGTCAGAATAAGAATATGCATGCCAATTTCTGTTTCTCATATGCAAACGTGTCTTATATCTTGCAGTTCCATCTCTCCCAGATAATATTTTCATAAGGTTCATATTCACAAAAAAATAACCTCTAGTCAGAATCCGTACTTATTAGACCAGATAAAGTACAAACCACAATAAGAGAGTCAATCATGCGCATATTCTTCTGATCGAGCTTCCAAATCCGTAATTACAGCATGCGGGAAATCCTGCGAAATTGGATGACTCTTTGGCAGAGGTTAAAGATCCACTGGAAATGGAATTATACTTGAAAGGAGAAAGAGAAAGAGTTTTCGCATTTCTCCATTTGTAACTTTACATCCTCAATCAAGCCAAAATCATAAACAGATACATGACAGGCCTGTAGCATTTTGAGTGTCAGAGAGAGAGAGAGAGGGAGGGAGAGAGGAAGGGAGAGAGAGTCTTTAAAGCATCCTGATATTGGTCAGACATCCAACAAGAACAGCTTTCCAAGTCAAGGCAGACATTGGTCTCTATATTTATAATGGGGGTACAACTACAAAACAGAGAAGTTGAGAAAAATGAAAAAGAACAGGTAAAAACATTTTTTTCTATAGCAACCCCATCAAAGATCTATGTCTAATCTCCCTAATAGAGGCTTTCCTCTACAGGCTCTATTGGCTAGCGACTTTACATATATGTATGGATTATCCACGGAAACTAAGTTCCCGACTGCCTCCAACCAACACCAAAAAAGGAAAAGATAGATGCTTGAAGAACCTCGTTCTTAGCCACGCATTTCACGAACCATAGAGAGCAGTTTATCGTCACCAACAAGTACTCGTAACTGTCTCACGAAGGCATCTTTTGCCACTCTACCTCCCTGCAACACCAAAGAGCAGAATTTAGTGGAGAGCACGTAAATTTCTTGCTTGTCTAATAGTCTTCTCACAATCCCTTAGTAGGGCTTTAAAAAGGTCAAAGAAAAAAAGAAGATCATGAACCTAAGGTTTCAACCTTGTATGCTCCAACCAAAGTCCGCAATTCCATTGCTTTATGGGCAGGGAGGGTACTGCCCAGCTTGGAAAACAAAATTGCATTCTGCATCCACTTTGAAACAGGCAATGCATTCACTTGGCCTAAAAAGGGACAATTGCAAAAAAAATATTATCAGTATGAAAAATAAAGCTATATGTTCGCAATTGAACTTGAAGAAGAAGACGGTTTTTACCTGACACTTGATTTGGAGGTCTGTAGCTAACGACACACTCAGGGAGAATATGAGTGTTCATATTAGCACACCATACTACATACAACTTTGGATTCGCAACATCATCCACTCCAGAATCAAAATTCACACTTGAAGGATATGACTGCTGTGAACCTGCTTCAACTTTCTCACACTTGCCCAGTATAACTCGGCACAAAATGGCATGTTTTTCGCCATTATCATCCACCTCCGATAGCATAGCACTGAGCACAAAATTCATCCATTATTTTAAAATCAGCTTAAAAATGTCTGGAGAATTGGGTCTTTATTTAGGTAGTAAGACCAGGGCCACACCATTATTTGCACAACCAGAAACTGAAAATACAGAACTCATATCACTTATTGATGGATACCAGAAACAAATAGAGCACGTTGGACTCAGATATCATACCATTTTTTTGAAGGACATCAGAAATAAATGGAGAAAGTTGTACTCAGAAGTCAGATACAATTTTTAGAAGGATATCAGAAACACGGAGAAAGTAGGACTCTTTGATGGTAGGGGAAGGGAACAAAATTACAAGAACTAAAGTATAAATACAACAGTTTCGAAATTACCTGACATGTGAGGAACGCACATGAGAGAGGTAAACCCCAATGCCACGAGCTTCCGGCCCCGGAACTTTACTAGGCATCCCAAACCCATGCGCCAAAATACCCTCCACCTCTTTCGCCGACGTTCCGTGCCAAGCAAACGTCATATTAGCATCCCCTCCTCTTGCCGCCTTAGTAATCCCAATCTGCTTCTGAAAAACCTGGTACCTCGCCTTATCCATGGGCCCGGTCCTCGAGTACTGATGAATTGCGGTGATCGTCGCACCACCCAATCCTAACCCAGACAAAAACAAATTCTTCACAATCGTGTACGCCTTATCCTCTTCCGTCAACAACTTCCCCTTGGGCCACCGAGCCGACTCACAATCCGATACAGTCAGCATCTTCCTTTTCTTCAGCTCGGACTGCCTACGATCATTCGACGAACTTCCCTCCGACTCGATTAAATGATCGTCATCCGCTCTCATCCGCTTCCTGTTCTCGTCCAATTTCTCGTTGACCGTTATCTCGATCTCAATTCTCGGAACCTCATTCAATTTCTCGTCCGCCGCAACAATTCTCTTCCCCTTCCGTTCAATCTTGCTACTGACGAACCTCTTGGGGAAAAAACACTTACCATCAACATCAATCCACGCAATTGATCTTTGATCTCCGGTGTGAAAATCAACAGCCAGCATCCGGTAGAAATCAATCAGGCATTTGGAGCCGTCAATTTCGACCTCGACCATAGCTTTGCGCTCCAAGAAACCCGATCGGACTGCCTCAAGCGGTTCGCCAAGCAAGTCGACCCAAGAACCGGATTCGTAGCGCATGAACCGGTTGGGCTTGCCGCTGCGGCTGAAATTGGAGTAATTCTCCATCAAAGACTTCCCGCTGCCGCAATCGTGCGAACAACTGGTCTCCGTACGTCTACCTGACAAGATGGGAGGAGGAACCCTAACCCTAAGTTTATTTACAACGTTCCTCAATTGGGACTGCTCTAGATTGTTCGTCAACATCGCTGCCTGTACAGTTTTCTGAGAAGCTTCTCTCTCTACCGGAATTTACAATTACAAGAGGAAAAAAGACTTCTGGAAGTAAAAAATCTTCATCCGCGACCTATTTATAGACGCCCCCCTCCCGCTATGTCAATGACGTTTATAACCTTCGTTTTGAGTCGGTTTACGGGGGTAGTTTGGTAAGAGTACGCGTGAAGGTAACGTTAGGTTTTTCCAACGGGATGCGGGTTTTAGCAACTCCTCATCCTTTTCGGAAATGGAATGATGGTGGTTTTCCTGATTGACTTGTGGATTAAGTTAAAGTTAGGATATTTTCTAAACGAACCCCCTATATTTTCATAAATGTTCGGTCTCTTGCCTCATGATTAGATATATGTCAGAGGAATCCCCATTGTTTAAATTGCTTGTATATTGGACCATTAACCCCCAAGTCTCAAAATTCAAATGATTCACTTTTTATTTTGTATGGCCTTATCTCCTCTATAGAAACAGGGCCATCCTGTTACACTCCCTTCATCCAAAAAAGTCACAATAATAATTTTATTTGATCAATTTACTAAATTTGAACTAAATAATTACAGATTGCTTGTTCTTGCAATTTTGTAAGAATTGTGATTAATTAATATTTTTACAATAATTAAAAATTTTGAAATATAATAAAATGTATTATATTAAGTCAACTTCTCTGTAGTAATTCATATATATTTTTTTCGAATGAGGAATATTAACAATTATAACAGTTACCTAGAAAATCATTCATGAGAACAGTCCTTTTATGTGTAACTTTAGTTGAATTAGTTGTTTATTTTAGTGTTAATTTTTAGGGTTTATCGCATTAATTATTTTTTTAAGGGCGACAACAAGCCGATCAAAATTTGAAAAAACTAAAAAATTAAACTGCATATGATCAAGTCACGATTGAAAAATGATAATAACATAACACAACTAATCAATTAATCACGTCGTTTTCCTCTATTAGTATCAATAAACATTCTAGAATTCTTTTCATCCCAATCCTAACCTTACAACATGAAAGTATCAAATCTCACCCTCATTTCACACCTGCTTTCTTTGTTGATCCTAACACTAAGTAATCCAGATCGATGAGTGTTCTACAGTAAAAGGTAGTACAAAGTAGTTTATGGAGTTTAGTTAAGCTTTGACATGAGTTTGGCTAGCTTCCTCTCTTACGAGTGACTAGGCAGATTGATGGTAGCTTTTATTTAGCAGGTGTTTAAGGTAGCATCAAAATCAAAGTTGTTTGTTTCATTGTTGATATTTACAGTAGTTTTTTAGTTTAAAATTCTTATTATTAATTATTTTAGCCTCTCTTCTATCATCTTCTAATTTTTTTGAAATTTTCTCTTCATTCTTCTCCCTTTCAAACTTGCACTTCTCTATAGTCACAATAGCAATCTTCATTTGCTAATGAAAAATCGAAATTGAAATCGATCCCGAATATAATCGAAAATCATCGGACCAAACCACGTAATAACTAACATGCAATGCTTTCTAGTGGCCCTAAATTGAGTCCTACCGCCTGGTGGCAGTTTTAGTCTAAAATCGAGTCGAATCAACCCATACTCACCTACATTATTTTAGTGTTTGCATAACTTTTGTGTGTGGGTGTGCGCGGTTCGGGAATATATATTGGCCTAATATAGGAGGTAGTAGTGAATATCGTAAAATATAAGGTGGGTAATAACATTACACCAATCTAGAGGGTTAGTGGTAAAAGATTACGGATATAAGTTAAAGTTAAGCTCGTTACTCTTATAAATTAATGCGACGGCTTTATGGGCTGGACCTGGCTCTCGTCGGCATTTCTTCGGCCCAAAGAAATCAAAGAGGCTACGTGTATTTACGTAGAAGACGAATGGAGAATGGAAGTCCACCTTTTGACTTTTCCTTTATTCTTCATTGACAACCAACCAACTTGCGTGGGTTTTATTCTTTCTTTTTTCAAGGCTTTGTGATGTGAACTTTTAGAAAGAAAGCTTAAGCTTGGAGCCTTAGACATATCAAATTGCCTTAAGCATTTATTCAAATTCTTTTAATTAATCTATTCTAAAGATACCTTATCATATCTCTTCTTTGTCTGCTCACTTTGCATTATCATATTTAATCTTTGTTTTTATACACTTGGCTCATCATATTATGCTTATGATGAAAAAATTACACATGGAATGAGATGCTCAATTCAAATTCAATTCAAATCATTTAAACTGCTCCCTTCTTTTCTGCATGAATGTCATATTTTTATTTTTTTTGATTAATTTACTTAATCTTTAATCAATTTTTTATTTTAAAATTAACTTGTTATTTCGAAGTTATAAAAAATTAAATCACATTTTTCTTAATATCCAAAAAAATAAATTATAAAATTTAAAACATACTCCCCTCATTTTTTCTTAACTACCTTTCTGGTTGTCTCAATAATTTTGATCATCTCATATTTACAGGAGTATTAGGGCTGGATCACGAATGTCATTTCGTGAAATATGGAAATATCGTGAATACGGAGAATATGCGATCACGAATCAAATATCATCCTCAAATATCATAAATATCACACTACTTTAA